>JARVKF010000060.1:0-33545 GCA_039778275.1 Seiridium unicorne
TTTATTATATATTTATTAAATATTTAATAAATTAAAAACGATATATAATAATTATCGGTTATAATTAAATTAAAATCTAGAATTAATAAATTTATTTTAATTATTTTATTATTTTAACTCTTAATAATTTAATTAATAAAAACCGATTTTATAATTATTATTAACTATTATTTAAACTGGAAAAAATAAGTTAAATACTTATTTTTTTAAAAAAATCCTTTCGAATAAAATAAACGAATATAAAGCGTTTATTTTAAGTTATATTTTAAATCTTTGGTTTAAAATTTTATATTTTCGAAAAAACGGGTTATTATGCTTTTATCCTAATATTTATTAAGATATTATTCGAATATTTTAAAAAGAATTTTAAAAATAAATTAATTTTAAAAAAATTAATTATAAAATTAATATTAACGTTTAATTAGAATTAAAAGAGAAAAAAACGGTAATTTAAACGATTTCGAATTATTTAACGATAATGAAAATAATTACGATTTAAATAAAGATAATATTTATTTAAATCGAAATTAAAATCGAATTCGAATTAAAAATAAGTATAAGAAATATATTAAGGAAGGGTTAAATTTATAAAGGGTAAGTTATTTTTTAAAATATTAATTTTCGATTAATTATTAATTAATTAATAAGATAATCCGTTAAATTATTAAAAAGATAACTAATATAAATACCCGATTTTAAGTATTTTAACACGCTGTTATTTAGGTATCCTAGTAACTTCAGCTTTTTTAAAACGAGTTTTTTCGATTTCCAGTTTTATTATTATAAAAAGTCGAAATAATTTAAACCCTAAAACGGTAAAATCGTTGGTTTTATTAAAAAGTTAAGGGTTTAAATTAATTAAAGAATTATAAAATAACTATTTTATTAATAATAATTTAAAAGATTAAAGTTTAATTTTTATTTTTTTTATTATTATTAATAAAATTAATAATTACGTTTTATTTTATAGTTTATAAAAAAAAGAAAAAAAAGGGAAAATAAAAAATAAAAAAAGATTTCTTTTAAAGATTTTAACTTTTAAATTTTTGATTTTTAATAAAATTTAACTTTTTAACTAAATAAGTAATTATTTTTAAAAAGTAAATAAGCCATATAAAAATATAAGATTTATTACGTATATATGTATTTAAAATGGTTAATTATTCGATTATTTAATATTTTATTATTAGTTTTAAAAATTTTATTATAGAAAACGATTCTTTTTAAAATTTTAATCTTAATTATTCTTAAAATTAAATTATTATTTTAAATAACTAAAGTTTTAAAATATTAACTAACGTATTATATATGCTTTTTATCCTATTATTTAATAATATAATTAATTATTTAGATTTTTTATTAATTACTTTATAAATATGGATTTTAAGCTTTTTTTTATATTTTTATTAAGTTTAATAAATTAACATATTTTAATAAAATTAATTATTAAGTAATAAATAATTAATATTTAAAATAAATAAATAAATTATTAAATAATAGAATAAAAAGCTTATATAAAACTTATTTTATTATTTAATTATCGTTATTAATTAAAATAATAATTTAATTTTAAAAATAATTAATTTTAAAATTTTGAAAGTAGTCGTTTTTTGTAATAAAAATTTTAAATTTAAATATCTTTTTAAATAATAAAGATATTAAATAAATAAAACCAGTTTTATATACGTTTTTTTTTATATTATATTATATTTTTATCCGATATTTAATAAATATTTTATTTAATAAATAATAAATTATAATATAGATTTTTTTAAAAAAAAAAACGTTAAGTTTTAAGTTAATAATTTAATTAACTTAACTAATTTAAAGATTTTTTTTTAATAATTTAAATTAATTTAACTCAGCGAAATTTAGACTTAAACTTAATTTAACTTATTTAAGTTAATAAATTTAATAAGTTTAATTTAATAAGTTAAATTAATTTAAATTAATAATTAAAATTTAAAACTTAATTAATAACCCTAATAATTATATTAAAAAATAATATTTTAATTACGTATAATAAGTTTTTAAAATATTTAAAAAAGCTAGTTTATTATTATTATTTAAAAAATTATATTTATTTTTTATTTATATAAAGGTATTAAGTTTTTTTATAAATGGTTTTAATATAGTTATTACGGCGGATTAAATAAAAGTTATTAAGAAATTAATAATTTTTAATATTTTTAATACGTTAGAAAATTATATTAAATTAACCGGATATTTATAAAAGTTTATTTTATATTATATATAAAAATTAAAGTTATTATAAGATTAAAAAACGGTATTAATAGTTTAAAGAAAATAAAAAGGTAAAGTTTTTAAAATTAAATTAAAACGTAAAAAATAAGTAATTTAAATACGTTTTACGCCGATAAAAGTAAAAAAATAGGTATTTATTATTATTTAAGCTTAATTTATTAATATAATATATTTAATTTATTAAAATTTAAATAAATTAATATTTATTAAATTAAACGTTTTAAAAAAGCGCGGTTATAAAGTAATAATCTTTTATTTAATTAAATTATAAAATAATTAAAAAATATATATTAATAATATTTTTTTAATTATATTTTTAAATAAAATTTTAATAAAAAAAGAAAGTTAATATAATATAATAAAATTAAAAGTGTTTTATTTATAATAAATATATTATATATAACGAATTTAAATATAATTTTATTTATTATTTATAATTATTTTTATAGATTATTAATTTATTAAAAGCGTAATAATATAAATAAATTTATAATTAATTAATATTATAAAGAATAATTTAAAATTAATAATAATATTAATTTATTTTTTATAATATAGTTTTAATATAAAGTATATATTAAGGCGTATTAATTTTATTTTTAACGTTTTATTTAAATTATTTATTACGGTTATAAAAAAAAAAATTATAATAAATAATAAATAAATATTAAAATTTAACGATATTATAAATAATTTTAGATATTATATTATTATTAAAGTAAAAATCGATTTTAAATTTAAAGCTAAAATTATTAAAGGTTATATAATTAATATTAAATAAAAACGTTTAATTAATAATATAATTAAAATATAAAATAAGTTAAATAAAATTTAGAAGATTTATAAAAAAGCGATTAAAAAAGGTTAAAACCCGAAACCGAAAATGCCGAAATAATTAAATTATTAATATATTATTAAAAACGGATTATTATATTATAATTTTTATAACGGCGAAAAAAAGCTTTATATATTATTAAATTACGTTTAAGATTTATTAAATATAATTTACGATTAAAAATATTATTTTAAATAAATTAAAATAATATAAAAATTTAACGGATTTATAATATATAATTTAATACGAAAAATAAAAATATATATTAAAAATTACCTTAAATATTTTTTTAATTATATAAATTATTAAAAAAAATTAAGTTATTTTTAATTTATTAATATTTTAATAAAATTATTTAATATATTAATTTAGGATTTTATCGTAAGATTTTTAAAAATCTTATTAAAAAAGTTTTAATAAAAGGTTTTTAATTTTAAAACTTTTAATATATTATTTATAATAACGTATAAAAGTTTAAAAAGAAAAAAATTAATTTTAAATAATAAAAAATATATTATAAAATAATAATATAAATATATTATTTAATTTTTTTAAATAGCCGATTAAAATATATTAAAAAAGGTAATTTCCGATAAAAATTTAAAATTTATTAATAAATTCTAATAAATGGTATAAAACCGGTTTAATATTAAATTAGCGTTATTAACGGTATAATATTTATAAATTAATAAATAAAGCGAAAAATCGAATTAAAATATTAAAATTATTTTATATTATTATTAAGGTTTAGAATTAATTAACTAATTTATTAACTAACTAAATTAAAACTAACTAAAATTAATAAACTATTAATAAAAACTAACTAAAATTAATAAAATATTAACGAAAATTAACTAAAATTAATATTCTATTAACTTTAATTAATTTTTAATATTTAGTCTTTAGTTAATTAATTAATTATAAAAAAACTAAATAATTTTAATAATTTTAAATAAAAATTTTAAAAATAAAGTTTAATTAAATTAGCTTTATAAAACTTATTTTTATTATAAGAATTAAATTAAAAGTAATATAATTAACTATTAATTTATAAAAAATTAAAACGTAAAATAAAAATTAACTTTCGTTAATTTTTAAAAAAGTTAAACTAATTATTAGTTAGTTAATAAAATTTATTAATTAACTAAAGTTAATAAAATATTAACGAAGATTAATTAAAGTTAATAAAATAGTGACTTTAATTGATTAACGAGTAATTAACTAAAAGTTTAACTAAAACTAGTAACTAAATTCCAAACCCTGATTATTATATAAAAACTTTAAATATTTTTTAAAATAAAATCCTAAATAATCTTTAATATAATTTTAATAATATAAAATCCTTTATATTAAGTTAAATATTAAATAAAATCGTATATAAATTTAAATTTAATATAATTTTTTTGGTTTTAAAATTTTTATAATAAATAATTAATTATAATATTATTAAAAAAATATATTAAAAAAAAGTTAAAACCGCGATTAATTTTATTATAAACGTAATTAAATTAAAATACGATAAAATAAAAACCTTAATTATAATCGATATAAAAAATTAGGTTTATTTATAATTATATAAGGGATATTATTTATTAAAGAATTTAAAAAAAAATAATCGGTTTAATATATAAGATTATTTATAATAATCCGTAAAATAAACGATTTAATATACGAATTAAACTTTTTTTAATAATAAAATAAGGTTTATTACGTTATATTATTTAAATAGTTATTTTTAATTTTTAAAAAAAATGATTTTTTTAGTAAATATAAACCAAGTTTTAGAAGAATTATAATTTAAAACGACGATAATAAGTGGTATAATTTCGAAATTAAAAAGTTTATAAATAAACGCGTTAATAAAATAAAAGGGAAATTAAAATTAGAATATTTTATAAGATAAAAAGGTTATATAATAATTTACGATAAATAATATTTACGCGAGTTATTAATATAAAATATTATTATATTTATAAAAGAATATAATATAAAGTATAAAATAATGTTTAATAAATTAAAAGTAAAGGGTTAATACGTTTAATAAAAACGTTTAATAAAGGAATAATAAAAGTTAAAGATTGAATTTAAATAATAAATTATCGATTAGATTTTAAAAATAATTATTGAAGTTCGCCGACGTAAAAGATTTAAAAAAGCGATAATATTTAATTAAGTTTAAATCGTTTAAAAATTTTAGTTATTAGGTTAAAAACTTTTCGCTTATTATTATTATTATTATTAAAAGCTGAATTTTTTTTTAATATATTTAATTATTAAAGTTTTAAAATATTATAAACGAAACTTTGCGCTTTTATATTTGTATTAAAATAATTAATTATTAAATTATTAATAATTATTACGATAATTTCCTAATAATTTAATTATAAAAGCCTTATAATATTTAAATTGTAATAATATCGTTATAATTAAAAATTAAAATATTTATTTCCCGTAAAATAAAATATATATTTTTTTAAAATCTACGTAATAACTTTTATTTATTTATAATTAAAACGTATTATATATATTAAAATAGCCGTTTAAAAAGTAAATTGGCTAATAATCGCGATTTTTAAACTATTTTAAAACTTTAATTATAATAAGTTCGTAGATATTAATAACCGATAACGCGCTAAAATTATAAAAAACTAAATGGTTATTAAAAAGATATATAAATAATTTATATAAATCTTATTTAAAAACGTTTTAATTTACGAAAATAATAAAATATTTATTATTAAATTATAATACGGTAATAATAATAACGAGATAATTAAAAGAGTAATAAACGCGAAAGATATATAAAGTAAGATTATTAAAGTTTTTTTAATAAAAATATAAGTAAAGGCTAATAACGTTATTAAAATATTAAATATAATTAAATTAAACGAATAATTATTAAATTTTAAATTATATTAATTAATTATAAAGGTAATATAATAAATTTTTAATATAATTAATAAGTCGGGTTTTAAATTTATTAACGGATTATAAAATACGGTAATTTTAATATTAATAATATTCGAAATTATTTATATATATAATAACGTAATATAAAAATTAAATATAATACCGATAATTATTATTAAAATATTAGAAAAAACCGGTTTTTTATAAATGGTAATTAATTTACGTTTTTATAAAATCCCCGTATTTTAATAAGTTTATTATAAAAAATATATAATTTTAACGTTAAAATAAATATAACGAGGTAAACTGAATAAATCGATAAAATAATAAATTAAAGTTTATTAAAAATAAATTAAAGCGTTTAAAAGTATAATAATCTTTATTAATAAAGGACGTTATAATTTAATTAAATAAAACGAGCGATTTAATAATAATTATATAATCGAAGTAATTAATAATAGTTTTAATAATTTAAATAATTCGGATTTTGCCGACGATTTTATAATATCTATAATATTACGTAAATTAGTAATAAAAATGTAAAAACTTATAATACCCGAAAATAAGGACGATACTTTATAAAAGGCCGAAATAGTATTTTATATAATAAGCGTATAATAAAATATTAAAATTAGTTATAATAAATAATAACTAAATTTAACCGTAAACGATATAAAAAGTTATATTAAAAAAGTATTTTTAATATTTTAAAATAATATTTAATTATTAATATATTTAACGTATAAAGGTATAAATTTTACGTTAATTAACGCCGTAACGAAAATTAACGATTTTTTTTTATAATATTTAGCGAAATTATAAAAGGATTCGTAATTAAAATATTTAAAGGTTTTAATAAAATAATAATTAACGTTATTATTTAATAAAATCGCTTTAAAATATTTAAAACCGTAATAATATATTATTTTTATAAAAAAATAAACTTTAAAATAATAATTAAAGCGAAAATTAATAAAGTTATAAATAATAAAATGGGTTTTAATACGGTAAAGATTTATATTAATAACCGCGTTAAGAAAATAATTAAAAAGGATTAAAAGGATATTATAAAATTATAAACCGTAAAAAAAGTAATTAAATTTATTAATAAATAAGTTAAAATTATTATAATAATTAAGATAAAAGTATTAAATAAATTATTTTAAGATAAATTTATAAAATTCTTTAAATTTAATATATTTATAAAAAAGATTAAAGTTATTTTTATCAAATTTATAAAAAAGGATAAGGAAATATAAAATATCGTAAAAGATAATTTTATTAAAGATTTTAAAATTAAGTAATAAAATTAAAGTATAAATTTATAAATTTTATAAACGAATATTTAGACGTTTTAATATATTTAAAGGCTATTAACGCGAAATTTAAATAATAATAAAAAGACATTAAAATAACGTAAATTAAATTATATCGTATTATTAATATTATTTATTAATAATTAAAAGGTAAAGCGTTTAATATATTTTAATTATTAATTAAAACTATATAATTTAATATATTTTAATTTTTAATTAAGGTGGTTATACCGTAATAGAATATTGCCGACGATTAGTTAAAGCCGCGAATAAGCTTAAAAAAGGAAGTTAAAAAACGGAAGAAAATAAAAGAAACAAGCTTAATAGCTTTTAACGGCTTTACGTTATAAAGCGTAAAAAAATAAAATAATTATAAAGCGATAAGTAATAAATAAAAAAGTATTAAACCGATATAAAAAAATATAAGCGTTATTTAAAATTAAATAATAATTTAAAATTAAATAATATAAATATAAATAGCCAGTTATTTTTTTATAAAAAAGGAGGTATTAAGCTTTTATTATAATGTTATTATAATAACTAGGGTTAGTAATTAGTTAATTAATTAAAAAACTAACTAAAACTAAACTAATTTTAATTTTTAAAATAAAAATTAAAACTAATTAAGTTTAATTTAGTTAATTTTTGATTTTTTTTAATTAGTTTAAGTTAAAACTAAAAAAACTAAAAACTAAAAAAACTAAAAATTATTAATTATAATTAATTAATATTAATATTTTAAAATTATAAACGTTTAATATAAAAAGATAAGTATAAACGTATTAATTATTTTTTATATATATTTTAGTTATTTAAATAATTTAATTTTAATATTAAAAAGTTAAAATTTTAAAATTTTAATTTTTAAAAAAATAAACATTTAATATATAATAATTAAGGTTATTAATTAATTAATTTAAAGTTAATTTACGTAAATTAACTTAAATTTACGTGAGTTTAAATTAAGTTATTAACTTATTAAGTTAATAAGAATTTAAACTTAAATTAACTTAATAAGTTTAAGTTAATTTAAAATAAAAGTTTAAAATTTACTTAATTAACTCGTTAAAATTAATATATAAAAGCTTTTTATATTATTAAACTTATTAATAAACGTTTATTTTAATAGTTTAATTAATTTTCTTTTAAATAATTTATTTAATTTATAAAATTAATTTTTTTTAATTAAGTTAATTTTAATTAACTTAATTAATTCGTTAAGTTTTAAATTAACTTATTAACTTAACGAAAAATCACTAATTTTAACTAACTTAAACTTAATTAAATTAACAAAAATCTAAACTTAAACTTAATAAATTAAGTTAACTTAAACTAATAATTAAAACTTAAAATTTAATTAGTAACCCTAATAATAATTAATATCTTTTTAATTAAAATTTATAAAAATAATCTAAATTATATCTTTTTTATTATTTAATATTATAATTATTTTAATTTTGAAAATATTAAATTTAATAAATTATAATTATTAATTTTTAGTTTTTTTTAATTTTTAGTTTTTTCGATAAAAACTAAAATTAAAATTAAACTAACTAAAGTTAGTTTTTAAATTATAAAAACTAACTTTAATTTTTAAAATCCGAACTTTAACTAACTAACTAAAAAAAAACTAAAACTAAAATTAAAACTAAGAACTAAATTTAAAACCCTGATAATAACCCGATAGCTTTGTTATTAAAAGGTCGTCGGGCGCTTTTTAAGCGACTTTTAACCTTTTTAATTTATTTTTTATTTTTATTTTTATATTATAACGCGTAATAATTTATATAACGTTAATATTTATTATAATAATTTAATATTCACGTTTATTAAATTAAAAGGCTTTTATACTTTTTTTAACGTATTTATTATTAACCGTTTATATAATTATAAAATTATTATAAAGAAATCCGTTTTTTTTTTAAAAAGAATTTTATATATAAATAAATTAAAAGTTATTATTAGAAAATTATAATTGTAATTTTTATTTTATATATTTTATTATTATATATATTTTAATAAATATTAAATTTTTAAAATATTAATAATAAAAAACGAAATGAAAATAATTATTATTTTTAAAAAGAATATTATAAGAAGTATTAATAAAAATATAAATAATAAGTATTTTGTTAACTTTTAAAAAGGCGGTTTAAAAGCTTTAATTTTTATTATAATACTTATTAACTTTATTAATACTTTTTTCGTTATAAATATATTTAATAACGTAATAACGGGTATAAACGTTATTATATTAATTATAAATATAAAATTAATTATAAATTTAATTATTATTAAAGTCGTTATTAATTTATATTATTTAAGTAAAATTAACGTTAACGATTTAATAAATAATATAATTAATTATATTTAAATTAAAATAATATTTATAAATATTTATTTCAATTTAACGTATATAATAATAAATTTTATTAATTATACGTTTATTATTAATTAGATTAATTTTATTATCGTAAATTTTAAAGTTATTTTAATATTAATATAAATTATATAATTTAATCCGATTAAAAATATAATAGGTTATTAAATATTAATATTTTTAATAAAGTTGAAAAAGATTAAATTAAGAATTCGCGATGTTTATTTTATTTTAAAAATTAAAAAATTAATTAATTTTTTAAAGTGAAAAATAAAAAAAAATATATATATGTTTATATTAAAAACGCTATATGTTGGGCTTTCACTATAGTGCAACTATAGTGGCCCGATGGCTCTGCCATCGGGAGGTCGTCGGGCGACCCTCTACCTCCTCAATTCATCTTTCACCCTCACTTTCGTATCGCAACGCGTGACACTATATTTATAATTGAAATAAAAGCTTTAATATTATTTTATTTTAACTTTTAAATAAATTAAAATATAATCGATATATTAAAAAAAAAGTAAATAAAGATATTATTAATTAATAATTAAGGTTTAAAATTTAATTATTAATTTTAATTAAACTTTTAATTAATTAAAGTTATTATTTTATTAATTTTAATTAATCTTTATTAATATTTTATTAACTTTCGTTAGTTAATAAAACTTATTAACTAACGAATAATTAATTAGTTTTTTTTTCGTTAAAAACTAAAAAACTAAAGATTAATTAACTAATAAATAAATAATTAAATTTAATATTATAAAAATTAATTTAATTTAATAAATTAATAATAATAAAAATAGCTTATTAAATTTATTTTTAAATAATTTTATTAAAATTATAAAAAGGTTTAAAACTTTTATTTTTAAAAATTTATAAAGGAAAATATTTTAAAAATCCATATTTTTAATTATATTTAATTAATTAATAAAATAATATGAAAAGTAACTATTCTACGTAATATTAAATTAAAAAATATATATATAACGTATTTTATTTTTTAGTTATTATTATTAATTAAAAAGATATTTAAATTATAAATATAATTAAAATTAACTTTTTAAAAAGAATTATTTTACGTAATAAAATTTTTAAAGCTAATAATAAAATACTTAATAAATAAATAATTAAACGTTTTAAATAAATAAATACGTAATAAATCGTATATTTTTATATAATTATTTTATTTATTTAAGATTATAACCCTTTTAATTAAAAAGTTAATTTTTATAAAAAATTAAAATTTAAAATATAAAACTTTTTTATAAAGAAATATTTTATTTTATTTTATTATTTTCCTCCTTTTTTTATTTTAATATTATAATAATTAAATAATTAAAATAATTAATACTCTTTTTTATTTAAGTTTAATTCCTCGTTTATTTAATTTATATTAATAAAACCTTAATATTTTAATAAAATTAATTATTTAACCGAATTTGGATTTAATCGATTCTTTAATTTTAAAATAATATAACGTAAAACCGAAAAAACCCGTTTTATAAGTGCTAAAATAGTTAGTATTACGAAATAACGGCGAAATAAAATCGATAAAATAAGATATTTTATCGAATAATTTTTCTAAAAAATCAACGGATCCATTTAATAATTAATTAGTTAATTAATAAAATTAATAAATAAAAGTTATTTACTTTTTTAAAAATTAACGGTTATTATAAATAATCCTCGATTTTGTCTTCGATTTAAAGTAAGGATTAATTAAAATAAATTTTATTATTTAAATTATTTAAATTATTTAAATCCACGTTATAAATTTCGTTATTTAAATTTAATTTATTAAAATATAAATTAAAATTTGAAAAGTATAATTTTATTTTTAATTTATAATTAATTAATAAAATTAATTTATAAAATTAAAAAGAATAAATTTATTTTCGAAATTTATTTTTTAATAAACGTTTTATATATAATAAAATACCGTTATAAAAATTTAATAAACCGTTATTATTAAATTATTATATTTTAAATCGTAAATTTAAAATTAAATTTATTATTTATAATTAATAATAAATTAAATCCGATTAATTAATTTTTTATAAATAATAAATTTTTAATTTTTTAATTTTAATTTTAACTAAATTAATTAAATTAAAATAAATCTTTTTTTTTATAAAATAATTAATAAATATTAAAATAATAAAATAATAATAAAATTTATTTTATTCGATTTATTTTCGTTATAACGGCGTTTTAAAATTTAATAATTAGATAATTTAACTTTTAATTTTTTATAAATTTAAAAAATAAAGATTATATTAATTAATAACGTTATATATATTTTTCTTTATAATTTAATTAAAGGTTTAACGAATATTTTAAATAATTATTTTAATTCGGATAAAATAAACTAATTAATTTCGTTAAAAAATAATTTTTAATATTTAAAATTAACGGTATTTCGATAAATATAAAATAATAATTCTTTTAAATTTAATATTATTTTAAATATTTTATAAATTAAATTCTATTAAATTAATATATTTATTTAAAATAACGTTAATTTTAATTATAATTAATTAATAATAATAATAATAATAAAATAACGAACCGTTAAGTATTTTAATAATATTAAATTTTTTAAATAATAAACCTTTTTTTTTTCGATTTCGAAATCTTTTCGATTAATAAAATAATTATTTTGTGGGTGTATTTAATTAATATAATAATATATCGAATTCGGTTAATTAAAATTGGATAATATAATTAATATAAATTTTAATTCGTTCCCGGGTAAATTAAATAGGTTTTTTTTTAATTTATTTATAAATTTTTCCCCCCTTTTTAAATTTAACTTTTAAATTTTAGTTTATTATTAAAATATTTAAATTCGTATAAGTATTTATTATTTTTACCGTTTTATTATTCGAAATAAATTATTTTAATATTATTTATATAATAATATTAATAATATATATAATATAATAAATATTATTAATAAATTTGGTATTTACGTTTTTTTTATAATTTTATTTAAAAGCCGTAAAAAATATATTATTATTTTAAACGTTATTTTAAGTAAGGTTAATAAAATGAATTAAATTAATTAATTAATTAAAAAATTAAAAAAATAAAGATAAAATATTTAAAAATATTTTTAGATTTTAAAGTTAGATAATAATTTTAAATAATATTTTAAAATTCGTTAAAAACGTTAATTTTAATATAAATTTCCGTAATTAAATTAAATCCGATTATTTTATAATTTAAATAAAAATTATAATCGATAAAATAAATAATAACTTTTAAATAAGAAATATTATTATTTAAAATTTAAATATCGAAAATTATCGAAAATTACCGTTTTTTTCGGTATTAATTTTTAATATTCGATTAAAATTAAATAAAACTTTAATAAATCGAGTTTTAAAAAGTCTTTTTATTTTCTAATTATTTAAAATTAGAATTTACTTATTAATTAATTAATTAATTAATTAATAATTTATTATTAATAAAAATAAAAATATTTATTTATTATAATAAATTAATAAATTTTTAAAAGATTATAAATTAACGATATTAAAAAGTAAATTATTATTAATAATAAAAAATAAAATTTTATTTAAAGCTTCGTTTTTATTAAATTAATTTAGGGTAAATTAATTTGTATTTACTTGTTAGCGTTTTTAAAAAGCTATTTTAAAAATATTTAATATATTTTTTAACGTTATTTTAAATTTTAATTAAATTAATTAAGATTAATTAATAAAATATTAAAAATAATAATTAAATTATAAAAAGGATAATTTACTTTTTTTTTCGATTTTTTTTTTAATAATTTATTATAAATAAGGTTAATAATTAATTAATTAATTAAAAAACTAATTAAAATTAAATTAATTTTAGTTTTTAAAATAAAAACTAAAATTAATTAAGCTTAATTTAGTTAGTTTTTAATTTTTTTTAATTAGTTTAAATTAAAATTAAAAAAATTAAAAATTAAAAAAACTTAATATAATTATAATAAGGGGGTATAAAGTGTGGTGAAATAAAATGGATTCTTAGTTTTTTTAAAAGAGGAGTTATTAAATTTATTTAATAGGGGTTAATTACCGTAATAGTTATTAATAGTTGTAATAGTAATTATAATAAGTTTAAGCTTTATTTAACTTATATAATTAAAACTTGTAAGGTTTTTTTTATTTATTATATTAAAATGCCGGTTATAAAAAAAAACTTATAATGTTTTTATTATATTTTAATAATTTTATAAATATTTTTTCCTTTTTTTTTTAAACGTTCTTTTTAAATTTAACCTTTTTTAGGCGGTTACGTTTTCGCTTAACCGGGGTATTTTAAAGCGGCGAAATATTTATAAAAGGAATAATAATTAATAAAGCTAAAGTTTTTATAAGTTTTATAAAGGTTAATATAAATAAAGTTTGAATTATAAACGTAATATTAATAAGAATTTTTCGCGGGCGGCCTTTACGTTTAAGTTAACCTTTTTTAATAATTAATTTAATATTAATAAACGGCTTTTTTCTTTTATAAATTTAATATTCGTTAATTAATTTAGTAGATTTTTTTATATTTAATTTATTTTTTTATTAATTGTTTTTATATTTATATTTTTTTATTTAATTAAATAATTAAGGTTATAACGTTTTTTATTTAGTCGGTAATTTATAATAATCTTTATTTTATAAATATTTTTAAGTTTACTTTATTCCGATTAAACTAATTTAAATAAAAAAGCTTATTAATAAAAAGGATCCTTACCGTTTAATATAAAAGATAAATATATAATATTAATTATTAAATAAATAAGTATATTATTAAATAATTTTAATTCGTAAATAAGTTTATTAACGCGTTTTTTAATCGGAAATAATTTAAAACGTTATTATAAAAACTTTCGCGGCGGTTTATTAAATAAATAATATTTATTATATAATCGTAAATATATATAATTATTTATAACGAATTTAATAACCCGATATTTTTTATTATATAACTTTTTAACCTTTATAATAATAAAATTTATAATTAATTACGTATTTTTATAAATATATAAACGTAAAACTTTAATTTTTTTAAAATTATTTTATTAATTAACGGAAACGGTTAATATTTTTTTTACGTTAAGTAGTTTAAAAAGGATTTAGTTTACGGGAATAAAAGTTTTTAATTTTTAAATATAATTATTTTTTAAATAAAAAATTATAATATTATAACCGCGTTTTAATAAATTATTAATTTAGAAAAAAAGTTATTTATTAAGGTTTTAATAATATAAAGTAAATCCGGAATAAATAGCTTTTTAAAAAATTTTAAAAAAGGCTATTTTATTTTTAATAAAAGTATACCGGGTATTTTTAATATATATTATACGTTATTTTAGGTTTTTATTATTTATTTATTTATTTTTTAACTTACCGCGAATAATGCGGTTTTACGCTTTTAAAAAGATTCGGTTATTTAAATATAATAAAGAATAAAATAACGAAGTTATTTTAAATTTTTAAGGTATTTTTTAAAAGCTTTTTACGTATTAAAAAAGTTTAAAGCTTTAAATATAACGATTTTATCGGTTATTATAAATATTTTAAAAGCGTTTACGTAAAATTTTAATAATTTAATAAACGGATAATTAATAAATAATTTTTTTATAAAGATCGAAATATTTTAAAAAGTAAATAATTTAAAAATCTCGTATAAATATTTAAAATAATTTTTTTTTAAATTAAAAAAAATAATAATATTATTAATAAAAGTTTTATAATAATAATTATAAAGCTTTAATAACCGATTTATAAAGTATTATATATATATTAAAGAATTCCGAAATTTTATTAAAATTATTTTCGATTTTTTAAAACCTTAATACGATATTATTATAAAGCGATTTTAATAATTTTTATAAACTAAAAATTAATAAAAGAAAATTATCGCGTTTATTATCGTAATATATATTTTACCTTTTAATAAGTTAATTACGTCGGTTTATAACGGTAAAGGATAATTATTAAGGATTATAATTTTATTTAATAGGCGTAAATTAAATATAATTTGGCCTTTATTTTTTTTATAAACGTAACGTTAAATGAGAAATATAAAATACGCGAAAAAAAATAAGATTAAAAACGAATTTAAATCGATTTTAAATATATAATATATTATTATATTTATTAAAAAAAGCTTTATTTTTACGATTAAATAAGTATAAATAAAAAGCGAGTTTTTATTTTTATTAATTATTAATTAAAAAAATCTTTATTTATTCTTTTTTAAAAACGTTTAAAACGCTTTAATTTTTTTATAATTAAAAAAAGATTTAATAAGATTATGGATTTTTTAAATAAATAAATTATTTTTAACGTATACGTATATATTTTTAAAAATAATAAATTTAAAAATATCGCTAGGTTTACGAATATTAAATGCCGATTTTATTACCGGGATTTTAGGTTTATTTTTTAGTAAGGGTTTTAAGTCGATTAAAAGGGGTTTAACGTTAGCGGGGTCGGTTTAAAAAGTAAAATTATTTAGGATTATATTAGAATTTTAAATAATTACGAAAATTTAATCGGATATTAATATTTTATTCGTTTAAAATACCGTTAATAATTAAGTGTTTAAAATTATAACGGGTAGAGCCTAAATAAATAATTTTATATTAATTATTAAAATTATTTTTATTATAACGGTAATTATTATTAGCGTTATATTAAATTTAATATTTATAATTAGCTTAATTTAATTAAAAATTATAATAACTTTTTTATTAAATAGTGTTATTATAATAATTATTATTACCGTTATTATTAAAGTTATTATTTTAAAGCTTTATTTTTATAATAATTTAAAAAAACCCGTTATCGGTTATTTTATTAATTATACCGATTTTACTTTTTTTTAAAAATGGTAATAGCTTTTATATTTAAATTTTTAATTAAAAAGGTTTTAAAAGTGTATACGTTTAAAATCGTATATAAGATACTTTTTACTTTTTAAAAAAAACTAAAATTTTAATTTATAAATAAAGCTTTAAAATTAATAAAAATAATAACTTTTTAATTTAAGGTTAACTTTACCTTTTTTATATTAATAACTTTACGCACGTAAAAATAAACGTTAATTTAAATATTAATTAAAATAATAAAATTATTAATTTTATTAAAAGTAATATAAACGGTTAAATAAAAGATTATTATTTTATAAAAATATAAAATATCGTTATTAATAAATATATTTAGCTTAAAATAGTTATTAATAATTTATTTTTCGTTTACGAATTTAACGAATTTTAATTTACTATTTATAATATACCTTTTTATTTATAAAATAAATATAACCCATTTTTAAACTTTTATTTTTTTTTTATTTATTCCTTTAATTTTGTTTTCGCGTTTTTTAACCTTATATTTAAAAATAATTAAGAATAAACGGTTAATAATAATATAATTTATATTTAAATTAATATAAACTTTGATAATTTTACCGTTTAAATTAAGTTTAGTTTTTATATAAAGGTAAATATAATAAAATAATAAAAGCTTAACGTTTAATTTTTTAAATAAGGCTTTTTTTAAAATAAAAATTTTATTAACGGGTTATATTTTTATATTATAAATAAAATATATATTATTTACTTAAATATTATAATTAATAAACGTATTTAAAGCTTTATTATTTATTATATATTTAAATAATATATAATTATAACTCGTTAAATATTTAAAAAGTGTATTACGCGAATCGTATAATTTATAATAATAACCGTATATCCGCACTTTAAAGTTAATTAAAAAAAGGGTTTTAATAAATTTATTAAATATTATTAAAAAAATACGATATTTTTAAAAATAATTACGCATTTCGCGATTAAAACAGAAGTCTTTATAATAATATACGTATATTTTATAAAAATTTATAATATAATATTTAATATTTACGTTATCGGAGTTATCCGTTTAAATTATATATATTTCTTTATTTTTATTATTATTCTTGCTTTTTTTATTTTTATAATAATCGCGGCGATCGCTACGGTCGCTTCGCCGGTTATTTTAACGATTATTACGTTTATATTTTTTATTTCGGCGGTTATAATTTCGATTTTTTTAGTCGTTTTAATCGTAGAATTTATAACGGTTACGGTTTTAATTTCGGCGTTTATTTAAATTTTAATTACTTTATTAACGATAGTTTTTATAAAAATTATTATAGGAATTATCGTAATTATAATAGGATATAATTCGATTTAAATTACCGGATATATATTTTTAAAAGCGATTAATATTATAATTATTATATTTAAATAATTTATTTAATTTATTATAAGATTTTAAACGGTTATATTTTAAATAATAATATAAATTTTAACCGCGGGATTATTTATATAATTTATTTATTTTATTACGTTTAAATTTATATTCTTTTTTTATAAATTAAAAAAAAGTAATTATTAAACGGGTATTAATTAATAATAATTTTATTAAGTATAAATAACGATTTTAAGTTTTAAATAATAATAAAGCTTAAAACTTTTTAATTATTTTTATATATTCATTTAAAATGTTATATATTTTTAAATATAAAATTTTAATATATTATTTTATTTTAATAAATAGTTTATTTTAAATTTATTATATAATACCGTATTAATTACCGTTATTATTTTATAAAATATTAATTATTTTAATATATCGTAATTTATATTATATAAATAAAATTAATATTTTATTATTACGAGTTATATCGCGTAAATTTAATATATTTACGTTAAATCGTTTTATAATAATAACGCTATTTATTTTAAAACGTTAATATATTTTAATTATAATTATATTTAAATTTTTATTAAATAAATAATATTTAATAATCGGTATTAATTTATTTATTTATTATAATAAAATTAAGCTTTATAATAAAGTATAAAAAAAGTTAATTATTTTTCTTTTTTATATTTTATTAGATAAGGAATAAAGAAATTTATAAAATCGCTTTTTAAATAAAAAAATATTTATAAAGATTAGATTTTTATCGTTTTCGTTAAGGTAATTTAAATCGTAAATATTAATATATTTTCGTTTTATTATAAATTTATTTTTAAGATATATAAAAAAAGGGTTAAGTATAAAAGGATTAAAAAATAAAAAAGGATTAAAGGGTAAGGTATAAAATTTTTAATTTTTTAGGTTATATTTTTAAAATTCCTTTTTTTACTCTTTTTTTTTCGTTTTTAAAATAATATCTTTTTTTAATTTAAATATATTTTTATTATACGCGAATATTAATTTGCGTTTATTAACGTTTTTTATTAAAATTTTTAAAATAATCCCGTATTTTTTCGAATTTAGTTTTATAAGCTTTTAATTAATTAAAAATATTTATAAAGCTTAAAAATAATTTAACGTTCCGTTACCGGTTTTTAAATAAGTTAATCGTAAAAAAGAAAAGGTTTATAATATTTAAATTTTTTATAATTATATTTAATTTAAAATTAATTTCGTTTATTTTAATAAATTAAATTTTAATTTATTAATAAACGTATTTTACTTTTACGTTTACGTTTAATTTTTTATTAAAGTTTTTAAAGTTTTTATATTTAATTATATATAATTTATTACGTACTTTACTTTTATTTATATTAATATTAAATAATAAGTTTTTTCCGTTTTTTTATATTAGTTTAAATTCGCGGTTAGTTTTTTATATATTTAAAATAATTAATAAAAGGCTTAATCCGGATATTATAATTATTATTTAAGGTTTAAAATTAATTAATTAATTTATTAATTAATTAAATTAAAATTAATTAAAGTTAATAAACTATTAACGAAGACTAATTAAAATTAATAAAATATTAACGAAGATTAACTAAAATTAATATTTTATTAACTTTAATTAATTTTTAATATTTAGTTTTTAATTAGTTAGTTAATTATAAAAAAATTAAATAATTTTAATAATTTTAAATAAAAATTTTAAAAATAAAGTTTAATTAAATTAGCTTTATAAGATTTATTTTTATTATAAAAATTAAATTAAAAGTAATATAATTAAATATTAATTTATAAGAAATTAAAACGTAAAATAAAAATTAACTTTCGTTAATTTTTAAAAAAGTTAAATTAATTATTAGTTAGTTAATAAAATTTATTAATTAATTAAAATTAATAAAATATTAACGAAGATTAATTAAAGTTAATAAAATAATAACTTTAACTAATTAACGAGTAATTAATTAAAAATTTAATTAAAATTAATAATTAAATTTTAAACCTTATTATTATTTATAAAAAAGAAATAACTTTTAATAATATAATAAAAGGTAATAAATATAAAGTAAAGGAAAAAAGGAAATAAGGTATTTATACGGTTAATTATAAAAATTAGCGGCCGAAATAATAAAAACTTTAACGTTTTTTATTATAAACGATATAATTATTAATATCGTTATAAAAACGCGCGTTTAATAAAAATAATCGTAATTTAATAAAAGATTTAATAATATAAAGTAAAATAAAAATAAAAATAATATAAGATTTAAATTTAATAATTATTTTTTGTTTTTATTAATCGTTAATAAAACTAGTATAAAAAAGGAAGTTGTTTCGGTTAACGGAAAAGAATTTTTATTTACGCGTTTACGTTTAATAATTTATATATTTAATCGTTTGTTTATTTTGCGCGCGTAGGGTAGGAAATAAATGCGTGGCGTTTATTATTAGAAGTATTTTAAAAAATAAAAGAAAGGTATTTTATTCGAGGTATAAATAGGTATTACGGGTTATTATTTTTTAAATTAAAAGCGTAATGCGCGCGTATTTAAAAAAGTAAAGTATTTAAGTCGTAAGACCGAGATTTATAACGTGGGTAGTGGGAGGGGTATAAATAAATCGGATTAAACGTTACGCGTTTAGATAATTCCGTATTATTTATAAAAGTTTAACCCGAAAAATTAAGTAGGTTTTAAATTATATTAATTTAGTTTAGTTTAGTTTTTATAATGCGAATTAAAAAATATATTACTATTTAATATAGTTATAATAAAAGGGTGTAAAGTATAGTAAAATAAGATAGATTCTTAGTTTTTTTAAAAGAGGAGCTGCTAGATTTATTTAATAAGGGCCAGTTGCCGTAATAACTGCTAGTAGTTATAATAGTAATTATAATAAACTTAAGCTTTATTTAGTTTATATAATTGGGACCCGTAAGGTCCCCTTTACTTATCGTATTAAAATTAAAAATTATTAATTATAATTAATTAATATTAATATTTTAAAATTATAAACGTTTAATATAAAAAGAACGGGTATAAACGTATTAATTACTTTTTTTATATATATTTTAGTTATTTAAATAATTTAATTTTAATATTTAAAAGTTAAAATTTTAAATTTTTAATTTTTAAAAAATAAACATTTAATATATAATAATTAATATCTTTTTAATTAAAATTTATAGAAATAATCTAAATTACACGTCTTTTTTATTATTTAATATTATAATTATTTTAATTTTGAAAATATTAATTTTAATAAATTATAATTATTAATTTTTAATTTCTTTAGTTTTTAGTTTTTTCGATAAAAACTAAAATTAAAATTAAACTAATTAAAATTAATTTTTAAATTATAAAAATTAACTTTAGTTTTTAAAATCCGAACTTTAACTAATTAATTAAAGAAAAACTAAAACTAAAACTAAAATTAAAAATTAAATTTAAAACCTTAATTATAAGTAATTAAAAGATGTTAATATTTATAATAATAAGCCGCGTTAAAACTTTAAAATCTAAGTATAACGGTTAATATCGTTTTAAAATCGTAATTAAAATAAAGATAATTAAATAATTAAATAATTAATTAATTAATTAAATAATAATTTAATTAAAATAACTTATATAATATAATGTAAAACTATTTTTCGTTTTATAAAATAATTAATTAATTTAAAGGTTTAAATAAATAAATTATTTTTAATAACGTAAATATTCGAATTTTCGTTTAATTTAAATTAATAATTAAATTT
Organism: Seiridium unicorne; assembly: GCA_039778275.1. Taxonomy (NCBI): domain Eukaryota; kingdom Fungi; phylum Ascomycota; class Sordariomycetes; order Amphisphaeriales; family Sporocadaceae; genus Seiridium; species Seiridium unicorne. The sequence continues at coordinate 21,713 of JARVKF010000060.1, forward strand.
ATTATAAAAAGAATTAATAAATTTAGCTTTTTTAACCGAAATTTGTAATTAAAAGTTATTTTATAAATTATTTTATAAATTATTTTAAATTAAAAAAGAAACGTTAAATTCGGAATTAAAAACCGAATTATTAAATTTAAAATCTATTATAAAATAATAAAATAAAAATAATTATAATTAAATTTAATTAATAGTAAAATAATAATATTTTAATAATTTTTAAAAAATTTAATTAAAAGGGAATTATTAAGTTATATAATAAAGTCGAAAACCGGATTTAAAATTAACGGGTTTTTTAAAATCCCGTTAATACCGATCGGATTATTATTAAACTTTATAAACCGGTTTTTTCCTTATACGATCGATTATAAATCCACGTTTCGATTATAAACTCTTATTTTAATTATAAATCTACGATTATAAATCTACGAATAAATTATAAATCTAAATTTTAATTATAAATCTACGTTTTAATTATAAATTTATATTATTAAATTATTAATTAATTTTATATTTATTATTAAAATAATCCCTTTTTATTTTTTATTTCCTTTTTTTTTATCTTTTTTCCCGGTTATTAATTATCTTTTATATTATTATATAAATATTAATATCCTTTATTAATAGTTTTTATATTTTTATATTAATTATTTAAATAATTAATAAAAAAACGTTATTCGTTTATATTAAATTATATTTTTATATTAATTATTATTAACCGATAATAATTAATTTAAAAAAAACGTTATTTATTTATATAAAATTATATTTTTATATTAATTATTCGATAATTAATTTAAAAAAAACGCTATTTATTTATACGAAATTATAATTTTATATTAATTATTATTAATATTAAAAAAACGCCATTTATTTTATTAAAAAGTAAATTAATTTATTATTTTTATTTAAAAATAAAAAGATTTTAATATTTTAAAAAGAAAAATATAATAAAATATTAATTAGATTTTTATTATTATTATAACTCGGATAATAATAAAGGATATTAATTAAATTTATATTATTATTATAATTTAAATAATAATAAACAAGGTTACTAATTAAGTTTTAAGTTTTAGTTATTAATTTAAATTAATTTAATTTATTAAATTAAACTTATTAAATTTATTAACTTAAATAAATTAAGTTTAGTTTAAGTCTGAATTTTGCTGAATTAAGTTAGTCTAAATTATTAAAAAAGATTTTTGAGTTAATTAAGTTAGTTAAGTTATTAATTTAAAACTTAACGTTTTTTTTTTAAAAAAATCCGTATTATATTTTATTATTTATTAAATAAAATATTTACTAAATATCAAATAAAAATATAATATAATATAAAAAAGAACGTATATAAAACTGGTTTTATTTATTTAATATCTTTATTATTCAAAAAAAATATTTAAATTTAAAATTTTTATTGCGAAAAACGACTGCTTTCAAAATTTTAAAGTTAATTATTTTTAAAATTGAACTATTATCTTAATTAATAACGATAATTAAATAATAAAATAAGTTTTATATAAGCTTTTTATTCTATTATTTAATAATCTATTTATTTATTTTAAATATTAATTGTTTATTATTTAATAGTTAATTTTATTAAAATATATTAATTTATTAAACTTAATAAAAGTATAAAAAAAAGCTTAAAATTCATATTTATAATGTGATTAATAAAGAATCTAAATAATTAATTATATTATTAAATAATAGAATAAAAAGCATATATAATATTTTAGTTAATATTTTAAAACCTTAATAATTTGATTTTAAAAATAATTAAGATTAAAATTTTGAAAAGAATCGTTTTTTGTAATAAAATTTTTAAAGCTAATAATAAAATATTAAATAATCGAATAATTAAACATTTTAAATACATATATACGTAATAAATCTTATATTTTTATATGGCTTATTTACTTTTTAAAAATAATTATTTATTTAGTTAAAAAGTTAAATTTTATTAAAAATCAAAAATTTAAAAGTTAACATTTTTAAAAGAAATCTTTTTTTATTTTTTATTTTCCCTTTTTTCTCTTTTTCTTATAAATTATAAAATAAAACGTAATTATTAATTTTATTAATAATAATAAAAAAGATAAAAATTAAACTTTAATCTTTTAAATTATTATTAATAAGATAGTTATCTTATAATTCCTTAATTAATTTAAACCCTTAACTTTTTAATAAAACTAACGATTTTACCGGTTTAGGGTTTAAATTATTTCGACTTTTTGTAATAATAAAACTGGAAATTAAAAAAACTCGTTTTAAAAAAGCTAAAGTTATTAGGATACCTAAATAACGGCGTGTTAAAATACTTAAAATCGGGTATTTATATTGGTTATTTTTCTAATAATTTAACGGATTATCTTATTAATTAATTAATTAATTAATTAATAATTGATCGAAAATTAATATTTTAAAAAATAACTTACCCTTTATAAACTTAACCTTTCGTTAATATATTTTTTACACTCGTTTTTAATTCGAATTCGATTTTGATTTCGATTTAAATAAATATTATCTTTATTTAAATCGTAATTATTTTCGTTATTATTAAATAATTCAAAATCGTTTAAATTACCGTTTTTTTCTTTTTTAATTCTAATTAAACGTTAATATTAATTTTATAATTAATTTTTTTAAAATTAATTTATTTTTAAAATTCTTCTTAAAATATTTAAATAATATCCTAATAAATATTTAGATAAAAGCATAATAACCCATTTTCTCGAAAATATAAAGTTTTAAACTAAAAGTCTAAAATATAACTTAAAATAAACGCTTTATATTCGTTTATTTTATTCGAAGGGATTTTTTTAAAAAAATAAATATTTAACTTATTTCCTCCGGTTTAAATAATAATTAATAATAATTATAAAATCGGTTTCTATTAATTAAATTATTAAAATAATTAAAATAAACTTACTAATTTTAGATTTTAATTTAATTATAACCGATAATTATTATATATCGTTTTTAATTTACTAAATATTTAATAAATATATAATAAAATTTTAGGTAAAATTATATAAACTTCTTTTTATAATTTAACTAAAGCTTTAACTAATATTTCGAATATTTTATTTAATTTAATTAATAAAAACTAATCGGCGTCACCGAAAAAAATCGATTAAAATTCTTCGTTTTTAATATTTCGAAAAATATAAATTAATAATTCTTTTAATTTTAAATTAATATTTATTATTTTATAAGTTAAATTCCATCGAATATAAAAATCTAAAATAAATTAATTAATTATTCTTTTAATTAATTATTAAAATAAAAATAATAACGTACCATTAAAGATTTTTGTAACATTATAATTTACATTTAAAATTCTATCGTTTTTCGATTTTTTGATCCTTTCTAATAATAATTTTCGAATTTCAGATTTATATTTTATTAAAACAGCAATTCGGCGTACTCGATTAATTAAATCTATTATAATTTAATTAATATTAAATCGTTATAAAATAAATTAAACAAGGGAAAATTAACTTACAATTAAATCGATTATTTTGCGAAATATTTAAAACTTCGTTATTACTTAAACCGGGGATAAATACGTTAATATAATCTATAATAATTTCGTCGTCTTTATTATTTAATATATAATCTTTTAATATTAATTAAACTATAATATTAATTATATAAAAAAAACAACGAATATCGTTATTAAATTTATTTAAAATAATATTAAAATAATTTTATTAAAAAAATAAACAAATATATTATTATTCTAAGCGTTATCGCGGGTAATACTAAAAAAATAAATAAATAAATTAATTAATTTAATAAAATAAAAATAACTTATTTAATAATATTCTTAATATTATTAATCGCTAAATATAAACTTAAAACTTCTTTAAATTTAATAAATAAATTTAATTTAATATATTTTTTTAAAACTTAATTAAATCCGATTAATTTATAATTTAAATTAAAATTAGAATTAATAAAATAATAAATAACTTTTAAATAAGTAATTTAGTTATTAAAAATTTAAATATTAATAATTAAGGAAAATTTCTTTAAAAATTTAATATTAATTTTTAAAATATTATTAAAAATCGATAATAAATTATTAAAATTCGATTTTAAAATCGATTTTATCTTTATTCGATTAATAATTAGTATATTTTTATTTAAATTAATTAAATATTATATAAAACTTATTAATTAAAATTAATTTACCGATTTAAATAAATAAATAAATCTTAAAATAATTCCGAGTTTAAAATATTAAAAAATAAATTATTTTAAATAATAAAATTTAAAGCTTTATTTTAAAATTTATTTTTATTAAATTCGGTTTAATTTATATTCGTTCGATTTTTTTTTCGATTAGTTAAAACGAAAAAGTTCTTTAATAAATTAACTTTAACGTTAAATTTTAAAATAAATTAATTATTAATTTATTTATAATAATAAAAATAATACTAACGTTTTTTATAATTATTATTTTTATTTATTATTTTATTATAAATAATATTTAAATATTTAAATTCGTAATAGCGTTATTAATTCGAAATGCGATAATTTTAAACTTTCGTTTTTGTTAGGCTTTTACTATAATACTACTATAATGGCCCGATAGCTCTACCATCGGGAGGTCGTCGGGCGCCCTTCAGGCGACCCTCGACCTCCTTAATTCATTTTTCACCCTCACTTTCGTATCACAACGCGTAACAGTTTTTATAAAATAATCACACTTAATTTAAATATTAATAAAATTAATTAAAATAATAAAATAAATAATAAAAATTTATATAATATACCGAACTTCTATTTATTAAGGGATAAAATAATCGATAGGGTATAAAATTCGGGTAAATAATTCGTTTTTAAATATATAAATTTTGGATTTTTCGATTAATTTGAATTTAAAATCGATTTGATTTTCTTTATTTTTAAAGTGTTTTAAATTTGAATTTAATAGATTTTTAAATTATAATTCTGTTAAATTTAAAAAAAAAACGTTAGATTTTAAATTAAAAACAAAATTTATATATAAATTAAAATCTATTATAAATAAATAAAATAAAAGTGATTTTTAATTAATATTTAAATATTTTTTAATAAATAATAATTTAATTATAAAAAAAGAATATTAAGATAAAAAGGGATTATTAGTTTATATAAAAAATAAAGAATTATGGCTTTACGTAAACGGGTTATTTGAAAACCCCGTTCCGGGTAAGCGGATTTGTTAAAATCTTGTTAATTCCGATCGGATTATTATTAAACCCCGTAAACCGGTTTTTTTCCCCGTACGATCGATTATAAATCCACGTTATTATTATAAATCCACGTTTTTATTATAAATCTACGTTTTAATTATAAATCCACGATTATAAATTAACGTGTCGATTAAAAATTAACGTTTTAATTAAAAATCCATATTATTAACTTATTTATCGACTTTATATTTATTATCGAAATAATCCCCCTTTATTATTTTTTTTTTTTTTTTTAATTTTTTTTCCCGGTTATTAATTATTTTTTATATTATTATATAAATATTAATATCCTTTATTAATAGTTTTTATATTTTATTTCGATAATATTATTTATTAATTATTTTTATATTTTTATATTAATTATTTTAATAATTAATAAAAAAACGATATTTGTTTTTAATTAGTTATATTTTTTAATTATTCGATAATTTAAAAAAAACGCTATTTATTTATATAAAATTATATTTTTATATTAATTATTATTATTAAATAATAATTAATTAAAAAGGAACGCTATTTTTTTATATAAAATTATATTTTTATATTAATTATTATTAATATTTAAAAAAAAGCCATTTTTTAACTTTTAAAAAGTAAATTATTCTTATTTTTTTAATTTTATAATAATAAGATTTTAATATTTTAAAAAGAAAAAAATAACGGGATATTAATTAAATTTATATTATTATTATAATTTAAATAATAATAAAAGATATTTATTAAATTTATATTATTATTATAATTTAAATAATAATAAAAGATATTAATTAAATTTATATTATTATTATAATTTAAATAATAATAAAGGATATTAATTAAATTATTATTATTATTATAATTTAAATAATAATAAAAGATATTAATTAAATTTATATTATTATTATAATTTAGATAATAATAAGGGATATTAATTGGATTTTTAAAAAAAAAAAAATTTTTTTAACTTTTTTATTTTTAAAATTTCGATTTTAAATAAAAATTAACTTTTTAATTAATTAAATTAATATTTTTAAAAAGTAATTAAACTATTTAAAAATATAAGATTTATTATATATATATATATATTTATAATTTATTATTATTTAGTTATTTAATATTTTATTATTAATTTTAAAAACTTTATTGTAAAAAACGATTCTTTTTAAAATTTTAATTTTAATTATTTTTAAAATTAAATTATTATCTTAATTCAAAAAAATATTTAAATAATAAAATATACTTTATATATCTTTTTAATTTTATTATTTAATTTATTTAAAAATTTAATTTTATTTAAAATTTAATTTTAAATTATAATTTAAAAAGATTTAAAATTCGTTATTTATTATTTAATTAATAAATTATATTACGGATTAAATACTACCCTTTAATATAGGTAATATTAGTAAAAATTATTAAAGTAAGGAGGTTGCGTTTTGCAAACTTTTACCGATAAGTTTATCTATTACTAGTTAATACCACTAGTTATATACGTAACGTGGCTGGGTTATAGTTATTACAATTATAACTATAGTTATAATTATAATTAAAGATTAGGACCGTTATATTTCCCCCTTTTAAAACGGTTAAAAACGTTAAAAACGAGTTTTTCTATAAGATTTACGAATTATACTACGATTCGCTTATAATAGCCTGTACGCTTTATATAAACCAGGAATTTTTTAAAACTTAAATAACTATTTTCGTTCTTTTAATAATCGTAATTAAAAAAATCTAACGGATTACCGTTTTCGTTTATAAAATAATTATAATCCGTTATTTATACGTATTTTCGGTCCGGCGCCGGTTTCGGATTAAATCTTACCCATTTTTTACCTTTAACAAATAGCTTTTTTAGTTTTTTTTAGATTTATTTAAAATCTATAAATAGCCTAGCGGCGTTATTCGGGTAATTTTGGACCGCGTAATCTTCCGATTTACAACCACGGCACCTGCTTTAATATTACCATTTACGTCGCTAAACTTAAATTATCTTCGGTTATTCCGTAACGGAAACCGGAATAATTATTTTAACGGTAATATTTATAACGTTTAAATTACGATAAAAACGTTATTAATAGTTATTATAACCATTATTATTATAATTATTACCACTAATTAATAAATTATTAACGCCGTTATTAATCTTATAAAACAAAGTAATAAATTCGTCGTAAATAGTCGGTAACGAATTAAACTAAACCTTTCGATCGTTAAATTTATACTAAAGTTTTATAATTATAACGTAGCGTATTATTATAATCCGAATTTTATCCGTTTGCGTAATATAATTAGATTCTCCGGCGAGGGTTTTTTATTTTATAAAGAAGTTATAAAAGCTAAAATCTCCCTACTTAAGGTTATAAAGCTGGTTTACCGCTTTTCGTGGCTTAAATAAATCTTCGTTAATCCGGATAAATATAGTCTTTATAAGGGAATAATCCTAATTACCGGTTCGTTCGGCGTATTTAACGTATAAAACCATAACGCGTTAAGTTTTAGGTTTAAGCCGTAAGAACTAATATCTAAATTAAGCTTGTGGCTTACTAATTACTGTGGCGTCCATTACCATTTTGCCGTCGATTTCAAGCAACCACGAATCGAAGTCTGTGGCGCTGCCACTGAATTTGGGAGGATCGGGGAGCTTGGATTTCGGCGGTGGGTAAGGACGCGACTGGAGTGCTGTTGCCAAGCCACGAAGCTCAGCCTCAAGAGTTATGGTCTTCAGCCTCGATTCGTTTTCGATGGCTTTGATTTTTGCCGTAAAGGTGGTGTTGAGCTCTTTACGGAGAGTAATAAGGAGCTGCTAAACCTGCTGGTTGGTTGCCATCCCGTATGTGGTAATTTTAACTGCCAGCTGGTAGATGCTGCAATTGTTGTCTGTAGTTGCGAGGAAAAATTTTTCGATTGGGCAAACGGCCCTTCGAGGTGTGTTTTATTTTGCTAATTGCTAGCCTAAGCGGTTTGTAAGGGATCTTCGATCGTTTATGGATCAGGGTTCAGCTGGCGGAGACTATTAACAGCTGGAAACTAAGCTTACTACTGGAATCGATCCGTAACGCGTAAGCCTTTTAAGGTCCAGATAATAAAGATCCTCGGTTTAGGTGCCCTGTATTAGCGAACTGCCTTCTATACTGGCCTACACGATCGGTGCTAGAAAAAAGAATAATCCGGTCCTCCAGGCTGCTTATCAGATTAAAGCTCCGGCGGATCCGAGATCGGGTTAACTTTAATAATATATCACGGACTAAATACTGCCCTCTAATATGGGTAATATTAATAAAAATTATTAAGGTAAAAAGGTTGCGTTTTACAAGCTCCTACCGATAGGTTTATCTACTACTAGTTAATACCACTAGCTATACACGTAACGTAGCTGGGTTATAACTATTACAGTTATAATTATAACTGCAATTATAATTAAAGACTAAAACCGTTACAAATTATTATATAATCCACTTTTATAATAAAAAATTAAAATAAAAAAGATATTAATTAATAATAATATTTTATAATTATTTTTATTAATTAATAAAATAATTAAATTTTAAAAATAATTAATTTTAAAATTTTAAAAATAATCGTTTTTTATAATAAAAATTTTAAAGTTAAATATTTTATTAATTAATAAAGATATTAAATAAAAATAACTAATTTTAAATATAATTTTAATTTTAATAATACGTAAAAATATTAATTAAATTTTATATATTTTATTTAATAAACTAAGATTATTTATTAAGTTTTAAGTTAAATAAGTTAAATAATTTAACTTAATAAGTTAAGTTTGGATTTTAATTAACTTAATGAGTTAATAACTTAATTTAAACTTATTTAAGTTTAAGTTAATTTACGTGAGTTAACTCTAAGTTAACTAATTAGCAACCTTAATAAAGGTAAATAATTTTATTTATTTTATTTTTATTTTTATTAATTATTTTATAAGAAAAACAATTATATTCTAATTTAATAAATTTAATTAAAGTTAAAATTAATAAATTAAAAGTATATTATCTTCGAAAAGTTAATATATCGAATTTAATTTAATATTAAACATAAATAATAAGTTTAGTTTTAAATCCTTAATTTAAAACATATTAATTTAATAATACGGGTTTATTAAATCTTTATAACGGTATTATTATCGATATTAAACGAATATTAAAAATCGAATTTCGAAAGTAAGTTATTTTAATTATTATAATAATTTTTATTATTATAAATCGTTTTATTAATTAAATTTTGATTAAAATCTAAATTATATCCAGCGAATTTTAATTCTTCATTTAATAAATTAAATTCCGAAAACGAATTTAATAATAACGTAAATTTAAATAATTCAAATAATTCGGATAATAATTTATATTTAAATAAATCATCACTTTAAATTAAAAATAAAATCGAAGATTATTTAATAAAACCGTTATTACTAAAAAAAGTAAATTATTTTAATTTATAATATTTTATTTTTAAAATTAATTAATTATTAAATAAATCCGTTAATTTATTAGAAAAATAATTCGTTAAAATATCCTATTTTAGCACTTTTATTTCGCCGTTATTCAACAATTCCAGCTACTTTAATAACTATAAAACGGGTTTTTTCTATTTCTAGTTTTATTATCTCGAAATTTAAGAATCGATTAAATCCAGATTCGGTTAAACAATTACTTTTATTAAAATATTAAGAATTTATTAATTTAAAACAATTAAAAAAGGAATTAAATATAAATGAGGAGGAAGAGGAGTAATAATTATTTTATTATTTTAACTTATATTTTAATATGTTTAAAAATTAAAAAAAAAGCAGGAAAAAATAAAATAAAAAAATATTTGTTTTAAAATTTCGATTTTCAATAAAAATTAATTTTTTAATTAAACGGGTTATTATTTTTTAAATGTAAATAAACCATTTAAAAATATATAATTTATTATATATATATATATATTAAGAACGTTTAATTATTTTATTATTTAATATTTTATTATTAGCTTTGAAAATTTTATTACGGAAAACGACTCTTTACGAAAAGTTAATTTGAATTATTTTAAAAATTAAAGTATCTTATTAATTAAACTATTAAATTAATAAATAAAATAAGTTTTATACGTCTTTTTTATTCTAGTACTGGATAATATAATTATATTTTATAAAAGTAATTAATTAATTAATTAAAATTAAAAATATGGATTTTTAAAATATTTTCCCTTATAAAATTATAAAAATAAAAACTTTAAACTTTTATATTATTTTAGTAAATTTATTTAATAATAAATAAAATAAGCCGTATTTATTATTATCGCTTAATAAACTTAAATCGATTTTTAATATATTAATTTTAATTAAATACCTTTTAATTAATTAGTTTTTAGTTTTCTTAGTTTTTAACTTAAACTAATTAAAAAAAATCAAAAACTAACTAAACTAAACTTAATTAGTTTTAATTTTTATTTTATAAACTAAAATTAATTTAAGTTTTTATTTTAAAAACTTTAATTAGTTTAGTTTTAATTAATTTTTCGATTAGTTAACTAATTACCAACCTTAATCGTTATAATTATTTTATTAATTATTTTAACGATTATTATATTTATATTTTTCGTTTTAATAATTATAATTTCGAATTTTTTAATTATTTTAATCGTAAAATTTATAACGGTTACGGTTTTAATTTTAACGTTTATTTAAATTTTAATTATTTTATTAATAATAAACTTTATAAAAACTATTATAAAAATTATTATAATTATAATAAAATATAATTCGATTTAAATTATTAAATATATATTTTTAAAAACGATTAATATTATAATTATTATATTTAAATAATTTATTTAATTTATTATAAAATTTAAATGATTATATTTTAAATAATAATATAAATTTTAGCCGCGGGGTTATTTATATAATTTATTTATTTTATTACGTTTAAATTTACGTTTTTTTTTATAAATTAAAAAGAATTATTAAACGGGTATTAATTAATAATAATTTTATTAAATATAAATAATAATTTTTAATTTTAAATAATAATAAAATTTTAATTTTATTTATTTATTTAAAGTTTTATATATTTTTAAATATAAAATTATAATATATTATTTTATTTTAATAAATAATTTATTTTATATTTATTATATAATATTATATTAATTACCGTTATTTAAAATATAAAATTAATTAATTATAAAAAAAATTAATAATTTTAATAATTTTAAATAAAAATTTAAAAAATAAAATTTAATTAAATTAACTTTATAAAAATTAAATTAAAATAATATAATTAAATATTAATTTATTAGAAATTAATTAAAAATTTAATTAAAACTAATAATTAAATTTAAAATTTTATTATTATTATTTTATAAAATATTAATTATTTTAATATATTATAATTTACGTTATATAAAAAAATTTAATATTTTATTATTATAAATTATTATTATAATAAATAAAAGGAATTTTATAAGTTTTAAATATATAAATTAAATAAAGTTTAAATTTATTATAATTATTATTATATTTATTAATAATTATTATAATAAATAGCCTTTATTAAATAAATTTAATAACTTTTCTTTTTAAAAAATTAAAAATCCATTTTATT
>JARVKF010000061.1:0-10642 GCA_039778275.1 Seiridium unicorne
CCCCCCCCCCCCCCCCCCCCCCCCCCCCCCCCCCCCCCCCCCCCCCCCCCCCCCCCCCCCCCCCCCCCCCCCCTTTATCCCCCCCCCCCCCCCCCCCCCCCCCTTCTGAAAACCGGGACCTCTAGCAAACAAACAGCGTATCTGCGAGGCTAATGCAAGTCTAAAAGGGGCTGCATGATTCCAGCAACCGCATCGCCGGGTCCGTCTAGAACACTAGTTTGTCCCTTTCTTCTTCCCAGTGGAAGCTGCTGAAACGGGCAAAGTGCAGAAGATGGAGTCGGGGTTTGCTGATTCGTGTTAGCTACCTGAACTGTGGCGCGCTGTTTTAGCCCAGAGGCCCGCTGGCCCGCCATGCAAGAACGGCCTGAACCGCTATGAGCTCTAGAACAACCCCCAGGCCCCCTGGAACCCCTCGATGCAATGGAGCTTGTCGGGGGTTATGACATGTCACTTCGTGCCAGCAAACCTTCACAAGGGGCACGGGAAGAAAGCAAAGTGACATGTCTTTTTTCTCTGGCAGACGAAGAAATGTCGCAGTGACGACGGCAGTCTTTTCCCAAGAACCCGGGACTCAGATCTGTTCGTGAGCTCCAGTGCTAGTCTGCGGGTTTCTGCATGCGGATACAGCCCCAGGCCGATTGCCTTGCTTCCCCGATTTTCTCGTGCATACGGAACATCGTACCTGCATTTCCTAGAGACACGAAAAGGGAAACACCCGACCCGATCATCTTAGATCCATGACTAGACAATGTCTCCTCGCAATGAGGGAACTTGCTTCCCGCAATCGTCTACGTGTCAACACTTCACGACCCCGGCCATGAAAAGCATGCATGTCGCGGGAGGGGGGTGTCAGGACTTGTCGTCATACCGAAAATACCTGCTCGTGGTATTGCTTTTTCCTCACCCTACCCGGTGTCTCACAATTTTTGGACGTTTGTGGGGTGGCTGAGTGGATTAGGAAGCAGCAGAATCTGGGGCAAGCTGCCACACCTGCTTCTGGATGACCCCCAACTCTACCTGCCAAAGCTAGTTCTAGACACCGAGGGGAACCCCCACGGGATCGAAGATAAGTCTACCGGTGCGGTGATATGTGACACTGTCCATATGACATCGATCCTCATGCTTTGGAATCTTCTCATCATCACGATAATCATCAAGACCCTCTCCTTCGAACATCCCACGGCATTTCAAGTGCCGCATTGGCAACACGTGCTCTTTCCCACCCTCTCGTCCCACGTCCCACGTCCTACCTGCCCACGATCGCATGGGGGGTGAGCGATTGGTCACTCCACCACGGAGCCTTCGGATGAGGAATCTTCAGCAACAAAAGCAGCAGGTCGTGGCACCACACGCTGTGAAGCTGATCCGGCGACCCGAGCACTCGGAAACTCTCCGGCTGCGGTGGCTGTGCCCGGGCAATGTAATCTGAGCTATTCTTGGGAACAACAGCCCGCGTGCCTCTGCATTGCATTGCATGACGTTGTGCTCCCGGGGGTATCTCGTATACCGCCGGGCGAGGCCGATGGAGCGTCAAATCATGCTTCTCGGCCAGGTACTTCCTTTCTCTACAGTAGCCGCATGAGGACACATCAGTTGAGAGAGGAATTGAAGGCATCCGGCACCCGGAGCGGCGGGCTCGTATCCTCTGCAATCCGATCCGAGAGGCCAGGAGGCTCGGGGCCTGGAGCTGAATGGTGTGGCCTCTGAGACATGACAAGACGCAGCTGGGACTCATTGTCTTCTATGAGAGTACTCCTAGGTCTCGGCTGCATGTCAGGCTCCGCCACCGGAGACTTTTGGCTTCTAGAAGATTATCCGCCGAGCGCCGAGTAGACTAATCATTCTCTTTGTTAGCAGCTTCGTCTCAAAAGTGATAGGTCCGAAGGGCTAGTCCTAGTAATCTCAAATCTCAGAGCCATGACCGGATCATAATCTTACCTGTCATGCTTCCAGCAACCGCTGAGAACAGGGGACAGCACGTGGACAGAAAATATTTCGAGCTCTCCCTTGTTCAAGTCTAGAAGACTCGTCAATTTCTTTTGGATTTATGTGGAATGTGCTAATTATCAACTCCTTTTAAGGATACCAATACCAAGAGGCTGATAAATGTAGTGAGGGCACTTCCGATGCTAGGATTCCATGATGAGTCTTTTATTTGAATTTTGGAAATGATAACTCATACCGGTCTTGCAGAGAAATGCTTTTCTACGGCCAGGTATCGAGCTGAGCTGGTCTAGTACTATATGGACTGTCTCATCTCCGGTCCGAGTTGATGTGTCTATAAGTACTGGCTAGGAGTAAAGGACCACATCGAATGTGCCAATGTTCCAATATCTTTTTCTCTATATGAGATGCTCATGACGTCAAATTGGATACCACGAACGAGGTTCATGGTAGCCTCGCAATCTGGCGGATAATATATCAGACCTCTGCGTATACATCACTATTGACGATTAGTACCGATGATAGTCGGACAAAGGTAATAGAGGGATGACTGACTGTCTCCGCTTAAGGGGCATCCTCTCCCTGATGCCTTCCCATTGCTTCAGATCTATATCAATGAGACCGAGATCGCCTATAGCCCCGTCCTCTGCTTCCCACTCACCCTCGCTCTCTCCTTTGACTCCCTTGAGCTCCACGACGACCTTGCCCCAAGGGTCAACCACCAGGCCCTTCCCATAACTCACTCTCTTGGCGCCCTCTCCATGCCTTCCGACCTGGGCAGATGCGATAACCCAGCTCTGCGTCTCGATAGCCCGAGACCTGAGGAGCACCTCCCAGTGCGCTCGTCCGGTGGGAACCGTGAACGCGGACGGGTAGAGGAGGACCTGCGCTGGAGACTTGGCGAACCCCGAGAATGGCCCCGGCCTGGTTAAACGGAGAGCTGCTTCCGGGAAGCGGAGATCGAAGCAGATCAAACTGCCGATGCGGCCTATCGCCGAAGGAAAGGGGGTTACGAGGTTGCTTCCAGCCTGAGTGGAGTTGGACTCGCGCAGAGTTGCGTAGTCGAAGAGGTGGATCTTGTCGTAGTTGGCCTTCTCATTGATGGAGCCATCTTCGTTGATCCATATCGTCCGGTTGTACAGCTTGGTCTTGGTGTCCTCCTGAGTTGACTCAGAAGCTGATGGAGTGTCTTCTCTCGGGATAGAATTCAAGACTGAATCTGTATCCGGCGATGCAACAGGCTTCACAGCTACCGGAACATGAATGCCGACATGGACTGCGAGGGAGTATTTCGCTGCAGCGGATTGCAGGCCCGTCACGAAAGGAGAGCTGGCCACCGGTTTCGCAAGTGATAGAGACTCAGCCGGGGATGTTGCTATGTAGTCGGAGGCCTCTGGCAGAAAAAGAACCTATCGAAGCTGTTAGCATATACCAAACTTCATGCCCAGCCCCGAGCTTAAAAGCCAGCCCGCCTTCACAGTTCACCGTGACAGATAGTGCAATGGGCGCTATGGCGCTTGACCACAGGTTGTCTTATATTGGCACTACCTCCACGTATTGTTCGGAACAGCTTGTATTACCTTTGCGCCGGCAGCTGCCGCCTTGGAAATGAGCTTGACGCATTGCTCGAGATTGTGCGTCATTGACGCCGTCGAGCAGATCTGCCCCACTGCCTGCGGAATGTTAGCAGTTTGAGAGCTTGGTTCGTTATACATAGATGGGAGAGCTCACAGCTATAGCCATTTCGTGTATCCTCTGGCAATTATCTAGGTGACACGTGCGGTCAGTATTGCTGGTGATGTTGAAGAGAACGAGGTTTGAGTATGCGATCGGAAAGGTCCTCCGTCTTTCGGTGTTGGTGTGGGGCCGCGATAGCGAAGTAACATCACTGAAAGTTGCGGACAGACGGACCTTGGCCGAACACGGTGGTTATGCTTCACTCAGCGCTTTGTCTACGCTCTTATTCATGGCCATAGCGGCTTGGCACGAGAATCCCAACAACATTCCATTACTGCTAATTCACTGCGGAGTGGTTCTCTTATACATACGTTCCGTGTCAATCTCGACCACGGGAGTAAATACTCTAATCAAACCATCGCTATCCTAGCATCAACGTCATGGGAAAGGCAGATATCACGAATTGAAGGAGGCAGCCTCCTACTGGGTACTGCATGACTAGTCAAGTATCCATAATGATCAATTTCTATAAGTTAGCAGTATCCCTCAAAATACACAGCTCAATAGGCACTGCTTGAGTGAAAGGATTTTGGATGGAATGTCAACTAACATCAAAGCATCCACATTTGCCCAACATATTTCGAATAAGAGATATGATGCGACACAACAAGCTGAAAAGACGAAATGAAAGCCGTGATAGACTAGTAGGAACATGATGGTAATTTATTCCGACGATACTAACAAATCTATACCACAACGCTGCGTCCCTGTTAGGACAATCTATACACACCTTGCCCTCTAAACAGCCCTTGAAACGGCAACCATAGTATAGCCAATCCTATTATATAACCCATAACCGCTGATTCGCTCGTTGCTAAGCTCCAAACTTACGATTTATATAACAATGATGAACGTCCCTGTCCGCCTCATACTTGAGTGCGACCATCTGCGTTTTCAGCACCTCCAGGGATCTGTTCTGGGTGCCCCGGCGCGCCTCCTTTCTCACTTCGCGCATTGCTACGTCGAACATGGAGTCCAACTTGTGGAACAGTGCCTTCATGTCCGCCGGGCTCAGACACCCGCTGACCAACCCCTTAGCCTCTCCCAATCGCTCATACCAGCCCCGGATTTGCTCCGGCCACTCTCGGCGGCAATTTGGACAATAGACCCGCTCGGCCTGCGAGTCAGCGTCCAGCCGTGGTACCACCTCCCAGTCACTGATGCGTTCACAATGATATTGGTAGCGGAGGGAATAACTGCAGAGGATATGGCCCAATGGCGTGGCATCCGGATCTCCGTGTCGGCACTCGAGATAGCCACGGTAACGACCAGTACACATGTTGAGCTTCAGATAAGCAATGCGAGGCGATAGCGAGGAATCTGGAGGTCGAAAAGAGTTGGCTTCACACGCTGACTGCAGTGACGGAAAACGAGTGTGTGGTCTATGAGACAATTGAAGAGCGATTGACGAGGTTAATGAATATGTCGCGATGCGTCTAACGGTTTTGCGAAAGAAAAAAAAACTCGAGCAAATAATTCCATAATCTTGATAATGGAATGGTATGACCTGCTGCTGTAGATGCATTGAGGCCAATTGAATCTCATTGGCCTGGTGAAGAAGAGATGCACGAGCATGATTAGCCATGTACTTTACAGCTTCGCTCCTGCCTTATGGCTCGACGTTCTTCTGGGCCGATCTTCTAGCTTAGCAAAAAGTAAGAAAGACCAGAGTGGTATAGCAAAATGATGAGGGCTGTTCTTCAGAATGGAAAGAGGTATGTACAGTTCTGCAGAATCATACGGAAGTGGCTACTGAGAACTCAAATTGCTGCCAAAATACACCAATGTTCTGTAAACACCATACCACTTATATTACGATGGAAAGCTGGGTACTTGTGCTCTCTATAAAAACACTAAACAAAGGACTCCGTCTTCGGGGTTTAACAGGTAAAGGATATCACGCTAGCTCCATTTCCTTGCGTTTATATTAGCATCAGTCCCTATAGAAAGTCCCTAGCGAACCCTAGGAATCGATAGTATCTCCCACACCTCCTAGCACATCTATCAGCTCTATCACCTCTGCTTTCCCGTTTTATTTATTCTCATCGTGGCCCGCTGCTAGCCGGAGGCGTATGCCAGATCCAACCAAGCAATTCCCCGAGGCATCAGGCGCATGCAGATTAGAGACGCACGGCACGGCGTCGACGAAGGTGCAGGCGTAAAGGTGAAACAGGGAAATCCCAAACGAGATAAGCCCTGAACAGGTTTGATCCGAACTCATATCTCAGCTGGACATGCAGAATGCAGAAAAGCCTTTGATAGTTTAGGGTACAGTCATCTCTGGAAGGCTTCAGGGCGGGGCAGTCGAGAAGCCGATCTTGCAAATTATAGCAATCCCGGAGCAGTAGAGCGCGCTCGTTTCATCGATACTGTTGATTTAAATAGGAATTGCGCCCACAAGAGTAAAGACTCGATCCCCTCAAGCTTATCGGAGTAACTGGCATCAGACGGATAGAGAAGTTGCGATGTGCGATGTTGCCAGCTTTGCACATACCAGGCGTAGCATCCAGAGAGTAAGGCAGTCAACCACTTAGCAAAGGCATTTATAGTCGTCAATGTCCAAGTGAATAGACTAACTCGCTACGGACGCCCATTCCCTGTTGTCCCGTCTACGATCATAAAGATAACTACTCCGTGTTGTATGCGTAAGAAAAATCATGCGCTGGGGTATCATGGATATAACGATGATCCAAGTCTAAAAACACCATCCATCCATTTCCTGCCATTTTGTGATTGGGGTCCAACAAGCAGAAGTAAATTTGACTCTTTCTTGTTTGCTTCAAAAATTCTCGTTCATTTTGCCTCCGCCATTGGAAAGCTAGACAGTAGCGATCATTGTTTCGTTCATCCAAGACCCAGCCCGATCTCTTCCTCGATCGGCATCGGTGTGCGTACCATCAGCTCCCGATCCGCTTCCAATTCCCGCAAATCCGCAATGGATGTACTCGCCGCACCATTGTTTTCATCCTGTATCAAGTTGGGACTAGGAATAGGGCTGGGCACTGCACTCGCACTCTCTGGCGTGACGAGGGCCGGTGCGCTTACTGCCTTATTCGATAGTCGGGCTTCTCTAAACTCCTCACGCTCCTTCATCAGCTGCTTTTCTGCCTCGATGGCTACTTCTCTCCTCGCCTCGACATCTTCGCGTTTGACCTCCTTACGTAGGCCCTCCGAGGCTTGAATCAACCCATCGATACTGATAGCGTGATTGGTCATCTGGCGATTGATATATGTGTAGATGTCGCTAGGTGCGGAGCAGGCCAACAATTGTCGTTCATTGAGCTTTAGAAGCGCTAGAGCGACTTGGAAAAGGAATGTACTGCCATCTCCTGTGCAGAGAATGACATCCCAGACCCTGAAAAGAGCCTCAGCGCTAAGACAGTCAGTGAAGATGCTCAGAAACCACTGAAAGGTCAGAGTCTCAAGGTCAATGGACATTGCCTCTAGATGCTGCGAGAGTTTTGGCAGGACTTGAGAGACGTATTGCCGAAGTATCTGTTGATCGGCACGTGAAGCGATGAGAGAGTGATCAAAGTAGCCTTCAGGCAGCATCTTCTCAATCATGCAGGTCAAAATCCAAAATGCCTCTTCCGCCGAGGGCATGATCAAGAGAAGATTGGCAGCAATGAGGTTCATGCCTTGACAGTACCCAACGTTGGGATTGCGCCGGGCGTAAGCTACTAGCAGTTCGTGCAGCTTTTGTACGCCGGGGCCGCGAAGGAAGAAGATATTGTCACGTAGCGTGCGATCAATATCTCTATCAATGTCCGTCACCGTAGCAGGATCAAGGCCTTCAGCTCCCTGTGACACAAGATCGTCGTAGTATCCCGGCAATCGCTTGAAAGTCGCACCACAGCCCTCTAGCCAGACTTTAGGTCGAAGCTCGACAGGTATTCCGCCGAGAACCAGATTCCTGAACTCGATCCATTTGTTCCGCCCAACTTTGCCCTTGACACCAAGATCGGCAATACCAATGAGCTCCCCATCCGCTAGTTTGGCTTCGGGTAGCATCAACGGGGCCTGCTGATATCGGGCTTCCGCAGCTGCAACGGCGGCGGCGGCAGCAGCCTCGCCTTCCCGGCGGCGCTCGGCACGGACTTTACGCATGAATTCGTTCCACTTCAGTGTCTTCTCCCGCTGCAATGCTTCGTGAACGTCGTTGAGCTGATCTAGGAGGATCTTGACTGGTTCAGTATCTTCTTGGCCGACAGCAATAGCTGATGTCTCTTCAGTTGACTTGGCCGTCTCACTTGCAGCAGTCTCATCGTTGACAGCCGCAGTCGTGCTTGCTGGTGGGAGGAAGCCCCGCTCCTCGGACATGATCAAGCCTGGCGACTGTCCACCGT
This sequence comes from Seiridium unicorne, assembly GCA_039778275.1. Classification (NCBI taxonomy): domain Eukaryota; kingdom Fungi; phylum Ascomycota; class Sordariomycetes; order Amphisphaeriales; family Sporocadaceae; genus Seiridium; species Seiridium unicorne. The sequence continues at coordinate 8,028 of JARVKF010000061.1, forward strand.
GGACCTCGAGCGCAGAGGCGGTCATGGACGGAGTGTGAGAGAGCAACTCGGTAGGAAAGGTTGCGATCTTTAGATAGTCTTGCCATCTCTTTGGTCGCTCGGTAATATCATCAATCGAAAATGGGCTATCTGGCCGTTCAATACTCCCGGTCTCCCGCAATGATCTGACGTCATCTTCACTGAGGTTCGGTGATATAGTTGTTTTCCCGGTCAGCATCTCAGTGCGACTGCCCCTTTTCATCTGTAGCGCGACCTGGGCAGCCTCCTTCTGCCGCTTCCTCCTGCGCTGATCAAAAATGAAACCAAATGAGTCTGTTAGGAACTCTGAGCCGGCGTGATTGTTATACACATGAGTCAGGATCGGGGGCTGCCCTTCAGGTGAGAAGATGGTGTCCATTTCGACCGGCCCAGAGTTATCAGGCCGTGAAGCCACAGGACTAGGCGGGCTGACGCCAGCGGCCTCCCACCTCTCCTGGGGCCTGCTTCTCATAGTATTGTTAATCGGCGCTGGTGTTGCACGTCGCATTGCCATTAGAGCCTTCGGCCCTACTTGACTTGACACTGCGCGACTAGAAGCGTTTGTCCTCGCACTGGTGGCGGAGGCGGCCCTCAGGGAACCGCCGCCCTGACCTGCGGAGTTCGATCTTCCCCTAGTAGAATCGCCATCCCAGCCCGCAGCCCTTCCAGCCACAAGTTGTAGTGCCATGCTGGCCAGTGATGTGGAGGGTTTCCTTGGCCCTTGGCCCGAGTAGATACTGGATGCTCTGCTAGAGCTCTTTACAGATTCAGCATCTGGCGGCGTGAACAGGTCTTCCTGTAATGTAGGTCGCCGATCTCCAGGCGTAGTAGAGGCCCGAACAGCAGCCTTGGTAACATCGCCATTAACGCTACTAGCCCTGCTACTCCTCTTGCTTGTGCCAGTTCCCAGGATCCAGTCCTTCCAGCCTCGCATGGTGCCCGGTGCCTTGCCGTCGTTGTCTTTTGAAACCGACAGGCTACTCGCTCTTATTGTAGCAGCACTGATCCCGTTGTTCGCGTATGTGACAGTATCTTGCATGGCGTCGCTCATCAAATCAGACAGCCCACCCTTCTTGGACTGCTCCTGTGCCTTGAGCTCCGTTTCGACCTCACGTAGTCTCTTTTCGAGGTCGAGATTCGATAGTCCGCATTCCAAGATTATCTTCCTGAGTGCTCTCTCCCGTTGATCGGCTCTCCGCCTCAGATTTGCGATTTGGTCATCTCGTTGGGCCAGGTCTTCGGCGATCTGACGAATCAAGTTCGACGCACCGTGGCGCGCAACAAGTCGTTGGATGTGGTCATCGTCGGCATGGTGCAGGGCGCCTGGTATCTTCCTTGTCGAGAGCGGCGTGTCCTCGAATAGTGCGTTCCTTGGTGTCTTGGGGGTATCAATTGAGGTCAGGCTCTGGACTATGGAGTTGATAGACTGAGGGTTGGAGGGTTTCCTCTCGGCGCCCGACGGCTTGTTCTGGGTCGCTGTTTCAAAGGTTTCGAAGAACGGCCCGCCATCGCGGGGCGACTCGGGCGAGAAGGATGGAAAAGAGGTCAAAGACTTGTCGGAAGCTGCAATGGACGAGGCCGAGCTCGAGGGATGTGAAGTTAGCTTCGCTCTCTGCCTTGATCTCGTGCGTAGTGTGTGGCCTCTTCCACTTCTGGCCGAGGTCGTCGACAGCTGTGACGTGGAACGCTGAAGGTGGCTAACAGAAGATGAAGACGATCCGGGCTCCATCTCGTGAACTTTCCGCGGCCGTGGACCGTTCCTCTCCGGTCTGAAGTATCGGACGCGTCCTTGGGCTATGGCATGGCGTCGAGGGGTTTGCCAAATTGCGAAAAAGCCCACAGGAAAAACAAGTGGTGATGCACGCACGGGTGATGGGATCCAATGACCGTGATGCGCCAGCCTAACATTGGATTGGAGGGAGTGCCACGTTTGTAACCGTGCAGGGGTCAACTAAGTACTTAACGAGGTTAGTGAGGTCAATTACGTGCAGCTGCACCAACGCCAACGTCACGCCTCGTCCTCTGATGCCCAACTGCGCGCCATCGCAGCGCCGCCAATGTTTTGGCCGAAGTCATACCGCTCCGCCTCGTAGGTTTTCATGACCGCTGCTGAGGAATGCAGAGAGACTGGGATCATTCTCTATTATCTACGTATTCGACGAGCGCTTTCTTAGTAGAAAGTTTGAGGTGTCCCAACATGATCACATATTCGGCCTCGTTCGACTTCATTCGCCTGAAACTACTACAGTCGTTTTGATGTACTTTATTGTTGCCAACTTGGCATACTATCAAACTAGGGTATACTAATGACGCTTTCGTAGATCCATACAATCCGTTTCTCCCAGTGCAAAACACGCTTGATTCCAGAAACCATCTTCGAGATTTCGAGATCGTTCATAACCAGACTCCAGAGAGATCAATCCCGAACCAGGGTTCTTGGATTGACTGCTAGCAATTGATCGTACATGATCAAGCCTCTCCTCTGTCTGTGAACGTAACGGCCATCTTTACTATGGCCACCAAGTCTTACGCTCCTCCGGCCGTTGGAACAGTGGGCTGTTAAACATGGGTACCCGGTCCAGCTCCTTCCAGTCGGC
>JARVKF010000061.1:10742-32297 GCA_039778275.1 Seiridium unicorne
GGCAGTCCACGGGACGTCACGAATGGGATCTCTGCCTGTCGCCTCTTTCCAGGTCACGGCAGTTAGTATCTCCTTCTCCGTAAGGTCATGAGATTATCCAGGCGTAACCCAGCTCCTTCAGCTCCTCCCAGTCGGCGGCAGTCCACGGGACGTCACGAATGGGATCTCTGCCTGTCGCCTCTTTCCAGGTCACGGCAGTTAGTATCTCCTTCTTCGTGAGGTCATCCATAGAGTAGCCAGGCTTGATCTTGGCCCCACGCGCAGGTTTAGTATAGAGCGGATTCTCAACGGTCGAGATGGGCGCTTTCTGGACAGGAGCATCAGGTTTGCTCGGGGGGCATTCGTCCACTGACTTGGCGATATCGGCGGGCTCGACGTCCTGTGCGGGCTCGACGTCCTGTGCGGGCTCGACGTCCTGTGCGGGCTCGACGTCCTGTGCGGGCTCGACGTCCTCTGCGGGCTCGACGTCCTCGACAGGCTTGCCCTCTTTGACTACCTCGCCAACAAGGTCATCCTGAGCCAAGAGAAGGGAAGGCTTCTCGACAATAGTTGTCAGGGCTTCGGACGTGTGCACCTCATCCGAGCCTTGTTTTGAACCCTCATTGGTGGGAGCCTGGTTGCTTGTGGCCTTCTTCTTCTTCTTCGGCTTCTTCTTATTCTTCTTCTTGGGGGCACCATCAGTGGTGGCCGAGGCCTGCTCCGGGGCCGGCTTCGGGATTGTGGCTTGATCCGTCGCGGCGGCAGTGACGGTGGCAGTGGCAGGAGCAGTGGCGGTGACGGGGGTAGTGGCTGGTGCTCTAGCCCGCTTTGGATAATACCGGTAGTCAACCAGCTTCTCTACGTCCGTGGTCGGATCGTAAGCAGCTCCTGGTAATTGGTTAGCTAACGTCTAAAGGCAGATTATGTCAGCTTACCGTAGGTTCCCAAGCTTTTCTCATATGTACCCCAGCCATAATACAGGTGGGTATTGGGGAAGCGCGTAAGCTGTTGTGGCGCTACCTGCAGCACCTGTTGGCTGTTCTGCTGGAGCATGGTGTGAGGGGGAACATAGGTGCCGCCCGGGATAAAATCGACGTCTTCGGGCTGGGCGTCCTGACTGGGGCCAGAGCGATAAGACATGATGGGACCTGTGTCTGGCGTTCTTGCCTGTAACGAAAATTAGTGAATCAGGAGATCAGTGAATCAGTGGATCAGTAGGTTAGTGAATAGAGGGATAGAGGGATGGATTTATCGATCAATGACTTACGGTATTGATATTGCCAGAATTGGGGGGATGGAGGATGGGGGAGGGGGGAGGGCGGCAAAGTCGAAGAAGTGAGATGCTGAAAAAGCTCGTTGCAGTTTGAGGTCGCTCCTGCTTTACAGAACTTGGCGAGGTTGCCAGAATTCACCGACTACCAATATGGACTTATATTCGGATAACCCATCGGTTATTACTATTCTATACTCGAATAAACCCAGGGCACTATTATAATAAGCGTTCGAGCTGTCAATTTACTGCCAACGTTCTTACCCTCGTTGTCGTCCTTCTCGTTTTCCTCCTTTTTATTATAATTATAATCGTCTTCCTTATTTCTTGCTTTTTATTATAGTTATTTTGGTTTCCGTTTTTATTAGATTCCTCCTTGTCCTCGTCTTTACCTTTGGCTCGTCCTTTTTATCGAAAATCGTTATCTTCTCTACAGGCCTCACTGCAGTACTGTCAGGCGCAGTGCCGTTAGCTTCGGGACTAAATCACACGACTTCCGGGAGCTTAGGCTACTTACGTTGCCAAGGGCGCAGTTCGAGCATTCGATCTTCGGTTCTTCCCGGCATCTCAAAGAATCGTTCTGATCCTTGTTACCGCAGCATATGCGTATGAACCGAAGGCTAGAAGAAATTGTGGTGTAAACGGTAGCAATAACAGCCTTGTCGGCCTGAAGTGGTGATGAGGAGGCTGATGGAAAGAGAGTGGTGCGATTCTATTCGAAGATAGGGACGAAGGGAGGGATAAGAGCAGAAATATGTTCCGTCGTCATTTGGCCGTTTGATCTGCGTTATCAAAATCCGATTGCTTGGGAACCCACCAGCGGCATCATCGTTTTTAAAAGGGAGGTCCAGAAATCCAATCCTCAGTGAGAAGGAGAAGGAAGGGCCTATCACGTAGAGATGCCTTTGGGGTCGTATTTATGAGTCTCCTTTCCTTTTTCGAGGGTTCTTGTTTTGATGTATGGACCCTGAACTCGAATTCGAATGCGATGGTTCGAATCTGCAGATCTAGGCAAAAGAATTGAATTGAAAAGCCTGGGAGGGGGGGATAGGTAATCACGATGCCGTAAGTACCTGAGACCGCGTTGGTGTGCGAGAGTATTTTAGAATACAGCGCAGCGCCCACGCATAGTGCGACATATATATATGTAAGGGGATTGCTTAGGCTTTTAAATGATGACACGAGTATCATCATACTCGAGGGAAGAGTTGGGTCAAGAGGATTTGCGCCTTTACTGGTTGGAAAAAAAAAAAAAAGGAAAAAAAAAAGAGGCAATTTCATCAATCATCAACGGGTTGCTGGGGGTGGCCTGACAACCCCCTGTTTCCCAGTTCCTCCGGATGATTGCTAATGTAATTCACTTAGCAGATTTATCAAGCATAAGCAGGGAATTGTACTTACTATAGAACTGGAAAGGTTTAAACTGGTGTTTCGACGATAGATGGCGAGTCTCATACATGGTGGGTTGTCATACGCTCGGAACCATTATGAAGGTCTGTTTATATAAGACAGCAATCTTCGCGAGATAATTCCCTCCGTATGAAACGTGGCTCAACCTTAAGGAAACACAGAGCCGTGTTCGTTCTCGCGGAACCTCAAAAGGATGTTATATTGAGGATCTTTACATTGTGGAATGTCGGTTTTCTTTGGTCAAGCTGACGGTACTTTCATCCGGGGGCTGCCCGGGCCCGCAGGGGGTTTATTGTACGGCGATTAAGAAACACTATACCTTATTCGTAGTACACTAGAATAGATGAATCCACATACAGTTATATAAGATAGCAATATTAATATTGGGTTCGATGTTTTTCAAATTTTTAGCATAATATAATCTAGAATTTTGCTTTGTTTAAATATACCGACGTGTTTAATAGGGGGTTATACTCGTAAGATTATTACACTTTTAAGTAAAATTAACCCGATATCATATACGCAGTTGACTGCGCGGTAAGGCCTTTAAAAGATATACGCCAGCGTTTAAAAAAGAGCTATTAACGTACAGCTAACCACCAGCAGTGCTGCTTATACATAAAAAGACACATACTCTAGCAACCTTAAAAAGACCGCTATAATAATACTAGATTATAACTCTAGAAAAAAATATAATTTTTGCTCAAAAGGATACCTGCTATTCGACTTGTACTGGTATATTACCGCTTACGTTTACGGGAAGCTATATTAACGATCAAACCTTATCATCAATCTAATAAATCATCAGAGCCTCTTAAGAGGAATTTAAGAAAAAAGGAGCTTAAAATCCCTGAGTTATTTTTTCTTTCCTTTTTTACTCTAATATTATAGCACTACGATAAAGAGTCGTCCTCCCACGCTAGAGTTGACAGTCGAACGATTCACATCAAGAGGGCAATACGGGGGCCACATCAGCAGGATTACGATGGGGAACACACACACAATAGGTGTAGCTGTTAAGAACCGAATGCTCAAGGGGTTGGTCAACTTAGCACATCCGTCACCTGATAGTGCGGATATGCTTGTTTGCCAGATCGAACAGGAAGTGTCCAGAAATACATGCAAAGACTATTACTGGACTCAAATAGCACATCACAATAGCAGAAGTATATACTTGCATACAAAACAGGGCTTGCGGATCAGGCTATATTGCGTGACTGGGTCTAAGAGATTGTTGATTTGCATTCTACAAGCCTTTACTGCAAAGGGCACCCCTGAGGGATAATCATACAAGGCATTATGGCCTTAATCATGTAGAGCGATGAAAAACAGTACAGGTACACGAGGGGGGACATAACGTAAGACGAAAAGTCTTACGGCTCGAGTACTTTGGAGACATACTTGAGAGTCATGGAATCCCACAGGGCATGAATAATACCAATCAAAGCACCAAATGTACCATCTATAGTGACTATTGTATCTAGAAGCCCCACGCCCGCCTAGTCTAGAATTCCTCCAGCATCGCCAGATGTTGAATACACCTTGCTTGGTATCAAAAATCGGCAATGGAGGGAAGCCATCAATGCTGACTAAAATAGACGACGATGGAGCAATCTTGTATCATATGCATGCCACGGTAAACATCCCGTGCCAACGGTATTGTCGATCGCACAGAGACCTAAATATAGGTGGCGAAAGGGTTTCATCCATGTTTGCTCATCTTCGAGGGCCTTGACTGATCACTGCCACCATCTATCGTCCGATCAATAAGACCATTCATCTGGCGGCCACTGAAACATCGCTTCTCCTATTCGTTGTTCGTCGGGGAAAACAAGATGGTCCATCGACGTACGTGATCCAATCGGCCGCGGATCATTTGAAACTAATCTCGGCCCATTACTGCCGCGAGCAGGTTCCAAAGGGGAAGGTCGCGTTGAGCCACGAGAGGATCGGTTTCAGAACATTATGCAACCGAGGAAAAAGACTTTCAGAAGAGGGCAAAGAAACAAGTAGTACGGCCGGGATATCGCAGGTCATATTATTATGAATTTTTACTATTACTTGTACCGCCCAGGAGACTACTCCAGCTTGCTGCTCCACTGCGATACGACGGCGTCGATCTCGGCCAGTAGCTGCTGTTTCCTCTCCTCGCCGCACCAGCTGCCGAGGACGGCGCCCTGGGCGATCCCCTCCCACTCCCGCAGGGTGAGGCCGAACGTGTCCTGCAGCACGCAGTAGTTCTCGAGGATGTAGCCGCCAAAGTAGGCCGGGTCGTCGCTGTTGATGCTGAAGCGCACGCCGGCGTCCAGCAGCTTGCGCAGGGGGAATTCGGAAATGGACCCGATGCACTGCAGCATCAGGTTCGACAGCGGGCACGTCGTGAGCATGATCTTCTCCTCCACCACCCGCTTGACCAGCGCCTCGTCCTCAAACGTCCGCAGGCCGTGGTCGATGCGCTGCGCCCCCAGCAGGTCGAGCGACTGCACCACGTAGTCGGCGGGGCCCTCCTCGCCCGCGTGGATGGTCCTCCTGATGCCAGCGGCCTTTGCGGCGTCGTACAGCTCCGTCCACATCTTGGGCGGGAAGGGCTTCTCGGACGAGTCCATGCCAATGGCCAAGAGGGTGCCATCGGCAAAGTAGCCGCCGTCCTTGGCAAGGTTGAACGTCTCCAGGGCGCTCGGCAGCGGCAGGTGCTTGACCAGGCACATGATGAGCTCGGTAGTGATTCCGAGGTCCTTCTCAGCTCGCCTCTGCGCCGCCTTCAGGCCCGTCACCACCGTCTCAAAGGCCACACCCCTCTCCGTGTGCACCTGGGCGTCGAAGAAGATCTCGGCGTGGCGGACGTTTTGGGATGCCGCCTTCTTAAAGTATGCATATGCCAGCGCCTCAAAGTCGGCGGCGTCGATCAGTGCCGACATGGCAATGTAGTAATAGCCCAGGAAGTCATCGAGATTGGCGAATGTCAGGTATCTCGCTTTCAACGACTCGATGGAAGCAAACGCTGCATCCTTATCTGCTGGTAATGTGATGTTGTTCTTGGCCGCCAATTCGAATAGTAGTTCGGGCTCGAACGTGCCCTCGATATGCAGGTGGTGCTCGCATTTCGGCAGAGCAGCCAGGAAATCATGCATAGGTGTTTTGCACATTGTGACGGTCCGGACCTCTGGGCACTATGTTGTGATATCACTTTTTATTATTATTAAATAAAAATGGCAGTGTGCAAACTTCGTGATAAGGTGAACTGAACGGTATTTCAAAGTTTGCGCCGGTGTAGCATACTCAGTAGATTTAAATTCTTTCTGCTAGCTACTCTGCTTACGTGAAAAGGCCATGGGACAGCGCAGAACGATTACTGCACTGATAGGAAAACCCTGAGCTGTGGATATTATGTGTCATTGAAGAGTGTCTCCTAGCAGAGAGGCTCATTGCGCATTCACGATTGTTGCGGGCGGCGGTCAAGCGCTGGGAAGAAGGACTCAGGTTTTTTTCGAGGTGTTCGGCGTCTGCCGCCAAGCAGACGTAGGCCCCAGGCGGCGTCCCCTTGGGTCCGCCAAATTGGCCGTAGCGGGCAGGAGGACGAGCGCATTTCTCGCTTCCGTGTCAATTGAAAGCTCACGGCTTGTTCCATACCAGCCCTACCCACCATGAAAATTTTCTCTATCGCCATTCGCAAGGAGACTGCAGAGCCGACACGACGTCGCTCGCCGAGGGCGATCAGCATGGGAGGCAAAAAGGGGACCTACCTGACGAGATGTTTTTAGATGCCGAGGAGACAGCCCCCGGTCGATCAGCGACAGCGGGAAACTCCTGGGCTTTCGGCGCCGGACCCGAGGCTCAGGATGCCAATCGGCGCTGGGAACTTGTGGCATGGAGGGAGGGTTATAAATAACAACCCGCCATGTCGATCAGGGCGACTTAAAACCCAGGTCGCCGTGCCAGCGCAGCAAACATGACAGCATGACAAACAGATAGTCTCGTTTCTCCTCCGACGAAAATGTGCAAGTCTACCGTCCAGATGGTATGACGTGCCTGATCGGTTGCACTGCGACAAGTGTGGTCCTGGGTCGTGGGATTGGTCCTTTCCATGGTTGCACTTCCCGACTGGGAATTCCGAGTCTGTTTCTGATCTTGGCCACCCGGCTTCCGAAGACGACGAGGGGGAGTCGAAAATAAAAGTGAAAACATCGGTTTGATTGACATGCAAGCACATGAATCAAAAACGAACTCTCTGGTTGCTATTTCTAGCATTCCCAGAACGAGCAAAAGTTCGGCTCCCTACCCGCTGAACAGCAACTGAGGGGTAACATGAACAATGGTGAGTTTTCTGTGACACGCATCGTCACAGGTCCTGGATCTCCATGTCCAGATCAGATCTTCCCGATGGGCACGAGCTGCCGAAAAAAGCTTAAGGACCAAAATAGCATCGCTGGCAGGTTTGATAGACGGGAAGGATTATCTCAACGTGAACAGACGTTTGCATGTCGGGGTCCATGGATCTCGTGCGTCAAGGATACGATGGGAGGCTCAAGGAAGGCATGGATGCTTGCCGACCCAGCCGTTAGACGACTGTGGAGTCGGGGATACTATGTTTCAAACTTCGAGAACGTCGACAATAATTCCGGCTGGAACATGAAACGACCATTCCTGTCGTCTGAATCCTGGCCCGCCGGGTGCCCTACCGTCGGATTTTGGGCTCCAGGCTGGCCTAGTATAAACCTGCAGTTCATGCGAGCATGGGTTGCGTGCATTTCCACCACTCTTCGGCGCATCGTAAATAGCCAAGCTTCTGCCGCAACGGCCTCCTGCCCTCGCTCGACCAGGAGGCGAGGATGGCGTCACGAGGAATATGCCCAAACTTGCAGAGGTGCAAATCGGAAGCTCTCCTCTCCGAGGCGAAGCGAGACTGTTGTACCCGGCCAACCACTATACGATAATACATGCTAAGCTATTCGTTCCCACCGCGTTTCAACAAACATGGCCTGTGCCACACATGCAATCCTCGGGGCCGTCATGCCTCGCCCTACATACCATCCGCATGGGTAAGCCTATGGGGTAACACGCGAGCACGAGCTGCAACGCATACCTTTTCGCCTGAACAAACAGCCAATTGGCGGGCGCAGACCGCAACAAGCTCATGTTACGTGGGTGTACTTTGTCGTTCGAGCCTGCACTGATGCACAATGGTCTGTCTACAAATGCCGCGGAACCTGTCCGTCAAGCATCATGCGTCCCGGCGAACCCACGCTGCGGCTTGCGTTCCCCGGACAAACCAGTGTGCATGCAGAAGCTAGTTTGTCTCTCCCTGTTGTAGTAGAGGTCCAGACCTCACCTGGCGGAGCGGCTCGTCACGGGGTAGGGCACTCAGATAAAGTGCCTGTCAGCAGATACTGCGTCGCAGCGCCGCTGCATGGTTCCACAGCTTGCGTCTTAGAGTGGTAAACCCCAACAAGGGTATAAACTTCATATATTGCCTTTGTAATCAAGAGTGGTTGCCAAGCAACATTTGGACGGAGATCGCCCCGAAACCACAGACGAGCAACATGATATGGCTGTACTGCAGGAGAAACTGTCGGTGTCCTAGAAAGATGAGGTCCAAGCTGCAGGGCGAGCACGTTTTCTGATAAGTCAAGTTGCACGCCTGGCGCCGATCCCGTGCTGTACGAGCGTAGAGTCAGGCCAACTCTGCCATGATCATCTCGAATGCGAGTATTTTGTAGCATCTCTTCTGCTTCCTTAGCTGCTGATCGCCGACTCCCAGGACATGTTATGATCCAAGTTTCAAGATCGGCGGGGTCTTGCTGACCTCCCCTCTTTCTACCGGAGCGAGCTCGAATTAGGCAATATGTCTATTCCGGACTCTGCTGTCTCATATACAGAGCCTAGCAGCATTGCGGGGCCGATCTCTCCTCCCCGTAGATTCGGCAATCGGCCATTCCAACCAAGCTGTGACCGTTCGGCTCCACACTCTCCATTGGGAGGTTCCGTTCCATGCGCCGCGATGCAACACTACTCGGGCCCAGACGTTGACGGGGATCTGATTCTTGGGTCAGCGAGCTTCTTCTAGGTTGGTCTTAGATGGCATTGCTTCATGTATAAGGTCGTCCGAACAGTCTAGAAAGGAATTTGAGAAGTGTTTCGCAGGCGTTACGTGTGTTTGACGGAAGGCACTGGTTGAATCGTTCATATCGATTCCTGGGCGGTGCCATGCTTGGCGTTGAGATTTCATACTACGCTGGGGCTAAAGGGTCTCAGCTGATCACCATCCTGTCCGCGGTCCATGCCCAAATAGTTCTAAATCACCACCGTCGTCACCCAGCACTGTCCAGCATTTCCAGCACTTAACAAGATAAACACAATATAATCAGCCAGAGGACCATGCACGTTCGCGCTGACCCGCTTGACCGGGAAGCACTACATATGGTACAATTACATATGGAAGTGGGAAAAGGCGGCTCGCTGCGGCATCGTGATTGAATCTCTGCCAGTAAATCTACCGGTGTAAGCATGTGATGCATGGCTGCGATCTGATACTCGCAAGTGCTGGATTAGCACGGGCCAGAAAACGTGCTCTGGAGCAGAAGGTTGTCTGATATCATATTCATGTACCCCCAAAGTATCGTACGACACCCCTGAACCTAGCGGGAAAGTGGGAAAGTCTCCCACCAGAAACAAGAAGACGGATAAACGCATGGAATATGCACAAAACCGTCGGTACGACTTCATGGCTCGATTTCGTGCGAGATATGCACCATATTCTGGCTTCCACCGGAGAGCTGCATGCACATGGCCTTCGAGAACATTCGTGTTCCGTACATTTGACCAGCTGCTGACGCGAGCAGCCGACGCAATCCCCCCCCAAGACATTATTCAGGACGTCTTAAGAGCCGCGTTGCATGCCCACCACGTTGCAAGGTTGCGGGTTTTTACATTCCACAGTTGTGGTTTGGGTTATGAGCATCAACCAGGTACATCCACAGAAGTACGGACAAGGGTCTACGTCGGCCCATGGCTTAAGGATGACCGCTACCAAATATGTTGATGATCGGCCTTCTTCAGGTAGATACCCCTGAGAGGCCTGGGGAAGAGCGCAATGCCGGCAGTCGATGATGGATGTCAGGAACTTGCTGTATTTGGGTAATTATAGCAGCTGCCGGATGACTACACACGGCCGGGTGTTCGGAATAGACCGAGTATATGATTGACGCGCCAGCCGTCCCAGAAACCGAGATGTGCTACGGCTTAGAGGCCGAGTGGAATCGCTAGCTTTGTATAGCGTCATTCTCCGCCCGACGTTGGCGTCTCGGTTGCAATTAGGGTTCAATTTGCTGGGTTTAGAGCCGATGCTATGTAAAAGGCACACGAAGCCCCAAGGCGCTAGCGACCCCGTTGGTAAGACGAGATTGGCGAAGCTGGCCTGTCCACTGCGGCCTTGCGTGTAAGCCGAGTAGGAAGTGACGCATATCTGCAGTCTTGTTGTAAGGTACTTCCTCAGATCACCGGACAGAGGCGAGACTCGGGACAAACGGGGTGAGCGACGGCAAAAAGGCGTACACATGGTAATGGCACCAACATTACAGGGGCCCGCTACCATGAGAACATCCTGGGAAATGCTAAGCGTACCCAGGTAGTCAGTGAATGTCCGAAATTGCTGAGCCGTGGCAATCTCATCTCGGATTGGACAAAAACGTTCTGGAATAGTTCAACAGCCCAGAAAAGGCAAGCTAAGGTCGGTAGCTTCCCGACGCCATGAAGCCCAACCATTTTGCCGGATTTAATGAATCTGGTGACTGACTCTCACAACGCCGGATCAGCGCCTGGAAGGGCTGGCGCCAGAGTTGTAAGACGTGACATATCGGGCGACCAGGGGGCGTCCTTGCTCGATTCGACCATAGTAGCAAAGACCCATTCCTCCCTTGGCCCTAGAGGCTGGCCCGCGAGCCTCGTGCATACGTAAAGCTGGATAGCACTTTGCTTTTGCTTGGGGTGAGTTGACGACACCAAGGGCACAGCCTCGGTCGGCGCAGCCCTTGAGGTGCCAGCGCCCCGCAGTTAGGGCCCAGTGCTTTGGGAGAGGCGCCCCGGCGCATGGCTGAAACCGCCGGTAACGGTGACGAAGGGTGCCACGATATCTCGCTCAATATCCAGTCTCGCGCGCTTGCCTGACTCTCATGTTCCCCGGTCCTCGTCTTCGTCGTCGTTGTTACGCAGCACATGCAGATGTCAACGCGTGGCGTGCGATGTGCTGCCCAACAACCGGGGCACAGCGAGATGAGGGACGCATGTTGCGCCCCTGTCAGCTCCCCTGGCGATCGTATTTCGCAGCTGCATAGGTCCACGGGAGCATTATCAGTAATTTATCACAGTTCCTCGAGGCAGAGCCTCACCCCGGGAAATATACCATAGTAGCTAGGAACGTTGGATGCCAAGCACCCTACTGCTTGCGCAAGGGCTTTTGGGCCTAGACGCTGGCTGGTGGCCGCAAGGTTTTTGGTTTTCATGCCCAGTGCGTTCGGAGCCTGCCCCGTCCGTCCCAAAGTTCGTCGAAAGAATTGTTTTAATTATATGAGCTTTACCCTAATCGTACATGTAAGCAGGGCTCTCCTCTGGCACAGCCGTCTATTGTACGTGCATGATACTAGTGAGTGAGTCGAATGGGGACTCTACCAAGCAGCTCTAAAAGCAGCTCTACTTATTAAACTTGCTCATCAATCATGGTTTTTGCGCTTGTGGCAGGTCGCAATGTCCATCCGATGCAACTACGTACCCCTAGTTGAAGGGCCATCCCATTGGCCCGTCCGAGCTGGCGAGATATACAGTACATACAATCATATATGCATACCTACAGGCATCTGAGGCAATATACCCATGAACCATGATTTTCTTCTCGGAAGCATCCGCAAGTCCGTACCTCTCAAAGACTCAAGGGCTTGAGGCAGGTTTGAGCATTCGATCGAGCCGAAGGCCATGCTGCTCTTTGATCGCTGTCAAGCTCCCTCCCCGGCGCTGGCATGATTATGACAGCCTGCAAGATGCAATGATCAGCTTCACGCCCTGCTAGCTTGCATTGGGCCCTAGCCATGACACCAGAACTATACCCCTCTGGGTGGGCTCGCGAGTCAACTGTGCCCGAGCCGACGTTGGGTGACCCCAGAGTGCCATGGCAGATCTCGGTTGTTGGTGAAATGAAATGTCGATTGTTTCCTTTTTTAATTTGCCGGTTCTAGTGCCTCGATCCAGTGACGGAAGCCGCTAGATGGCGGGTACTGACCCTCTTGCTGCCACCTCCCTTGGGTCCCTTGTAGATACCTATGGACTGGATTGCACTTGAACATGCCGAACCATACAGGGTGTATGTCTTGATCGCTTCGCCTGGGCGCCTCTACTGTCCTGGACTACCTAGCTAATGTAGCATGGGTTATACCGTTGCCCCTTCCCAGGGAAAAGTTTGTGTGATTAAACGCACGTGTCTCCCCGGGCTTGGCTGGCCTTTGTCACCCACGTGCATAACCATCGTCGGCGACGGGAGTCTGCTTCAATACATCTAGGTAATCTGCATCTCCATGTCGGCGGGCAGCGTCATACGAGCAGAATTTCGATGATATCTCGACCCTCTGCCGCCCAGCGTCTATCAACCGCCAGCACCCGCCTGGATATTACAGCTCCACACCCACATGGTCTTGTGTCAGACCGACGCATGAACAACCAAGATCCATGATACAGGGGGGTCCGGTGGCACTCTGTAGAGATGTGCGCATTGCAAAAGCACCCAAGTCTGTCAGTCGGTTGACTCTTGACTCGGACGTAAGCCGAAAGGCTTTGCTCGCAGAATGGGATGGTGTTGAGCAGATCGCCAGAGATGCGATTGGCAGGCCACTGTTATTAGCAGCTGCCTTAGCCTCGCGCGCCGAATCCCCACAATCCGGAAGCCTACCATAGTCCATGGAGGACTAGTTATTACATAGCAGCTCGCATGTTGCCAGGTTACATAGGACGCAGGAACCGGCCTGGAGAGTGGCCCTGGCCTCGACCCCGGGCATGATTGTTGCAAAGACGAATAGTTCGTCGTACTGTACGAAGCGACTGACCCCGTCGTGGGCCACTCGGGACAAGAGTGCCGGGTACGTGGCGGTACTGCGGCATCGCGGCATTCGCAATCTGGCCATCCCACGAAACCAGATGCAGGCTATCGTTACTGCGACGTGACAGTCGAGGAGATCGAGTCAATCCATGGTGGGTCACTTTGGACCTCGACGAAAATGCCGCCCTTTCGCGGGCGCGCCACTCGTTTGAGCGAGCCGTGGAGGAGGGGGCCCCGTTGACCTTTCTTTTCCCAAGTGTTGCGGCGAGCATCGCGTCCAGCAGTGGATAAAAAAAGAATTCATGCGACAAGTGCCCCCAGGTGATGACTTAAGACGACCACCACGCACCGGGACAGCTCCTTGCCGTCCCCGGATCCGAATGTTTTAGTTTCGAGCCATGTACAGGCCTGCCATTCTGTGCGGAGACGGTACCTGAGTCAAGGTCGAGGTCCCGGCCGCCTACATACATGGCCCTTGGCTGAGTTCATCCGTCACCTCGAAATGGGCCGCATGTCAGTCAACGGCATCATCCTTACAGCGTTTCAAGCTATTGTTGTTCCTCGTGCACGACCTGACTTCTGGAAATGACGATCTATCATCTTAACCATCGTCTTGCATCTCACCCGGGCCAGGGTCCGTGGGCCTTTTCCCCTTTCACAATGCATGCTCTTATTCATTCAACCGATCTGGGTACACGCGTGGCCCAATCCAGCACCAAATGGCTCATGGGGGTCTGAGCAATGCCTGTCACTGAACCTTGCAGAGGATACACCCACAGTAGCTTCGAGCCCACGCCATCAACAAAATGTCCGATTTTGCACGACCTTTTACACGGTCCCCGCCCAATGATCTTCGAGCAGAGAAATAGGTACTTGGCTGTGTACTCGGATGGGGCGAATGCGCCAGGCGCTGTAGCACAACGGTCGCGGCAGAAACTCGCCGTTGCTTGCTCTGTAGCGGGCGAAAAATGATCACCATCGTCATCTTTATCCCCTCCATACGGTGGTGTTAGTTAGTGCGTTGTCATGCTGAGGCGTCAAGTCGGCGCGAGACCCTGAAATCTCGTTCAAGAAAGTGGCAACAGCAACACCTCCCAACGCGCGCTCAAATTAGCATAACCGACGCTGAGCCGACCTGCTGGTCGACTAAGGTAGTAGTAGAAAGTTACCGTCTCGACCAGCTAAGGTAGCGTTGGTATGCAAATTGGGGCAGCCTCGAAGTCTCCAGTGTGGACGATGCAGACTGCGGTTCCATCAGTCCCATGTATTGCTCCAGGATTAACAAGTACTAACATGGCTAGGTCGACGGGATGAACTACGACCTAAATACAAACGTACCGAACTCCCTACCCAGGTACCTTGCACGCGGAATAATCCATTCTTAATTCATGAACCCCGTGTAACGAGATGATGGGATGCTTCCGCGCGCGCATGAAGGGGCCTGCTGTGTCTATGTATTGTACGGTCTCTGTTCATCCAATTGTCGCTTGGCTCCTATCTGGCACAGAACCCACATGAGGTGCAGCCGGACCCCCAGGACAATCTGGTGGCTCTGCTCGCGCTGTTGTCAAGTATCGAGCTACAACGCACCTGGCTGATGACTACTGCAAATACTTGGCACCTAGGCACGTTTCTGGAATTGCTGATGACGAGACGTTGACAGACTATCGATGCCCTGGGCAATCGCCCAGAGGCCACTACGATTTGGGGGTTAGATGTCAGTTTAGCTGCGGCACAGGACCTTATTTTGAGTGGTAGCCGATTCGCTATCATCAACCGGCGTGCTTCCTTCCAGTTCCCATAGCCCATGGCCTGTCCATGGGTTGCGCAGGGGTCAAGGACTCCCTAGTGACTCGTCCGAGGATACAACCAAGCCGACCCACCTCCACCTCGAAACACGTTAGCGATTTTGGCCCATGAACATCACTCACAGCCCTGCTCGGTTTTTCCCTCTTGTCATTTGCAGGGGTGCCAGGGACCCCCTTGGGAGGATTCACCCCTCCAGATTATATTTCCGATTCTGCTTTGGCGCACGGAGAGCCCCGGCACTCGACCAGGGGAGCTGTCTAGTTGGATAACCAGTATGGCCATCCGCGAACCGACTAGACTGGAGTGCATCTGTTTCTTTCTCAGATCATAGCCGCATTCATACTCCCTCCTACCTCTGTCGTCAGAGTTGCTCTAGCTACCACAGGCACCTCTTCTGGTCCTTCCCGCCCCCAGCTCGATCAACCAAGGCCGCCCCTCGAGAGCTTCAAGTTGTCGACGTCTAGTCCTACTGCCTCGCTCGTTCTCTTTGGGTGCTCGCCTGTCTGTCTGGCTTCCTGTTTAGGCAATCCTTTCCTTTCATGATACCAGCTTCATGCCGAGCATGAGCACACACTAGGGACAGAGCCGCAAACGACATATGCTTGATTACGATTTCCCGGTGTTCAAAGGCTGGATTCCCACACGCGGTCTTCGGTTCGGGTCTGAGTCCCTGTGGAACATTTAATCAAAATCAGGCGAGTAGACTGCGGCCAGCTATAGGACTGTATCGGCGTCCAGGCACCACGGCGCATCGTCGTGTGCTGTTCAGAAAAAAGCTTCCTAAAGTACATTGAAAAGGGTTTTGCCTGACAAACCCGGCTTGTGGTGGCATCAGTACGAGGGTAGGCCTAGCCCGCGTGGTGCTTATACCGTTCGTTACATATTGGGCGTCTTGATCGTCCCGTAGTGGGGATACAGCCCGAGTGCTTCTCAAATACTAAGCCATTCCCACAAAGACCTGCAACGCCAGTCTGCATGTTCCTCAGCCGGCAACTTCCCAGCATCCATTCCATTGGGGAGTCTTTGGAGAGCTTACCCAATCAGGCAGGGGATTGTTGGAGTCTTGAGTTCTCCACGATGGCAACTTCGTCGCACAATCCCTTTCCACGGTCCCCCAACCTATCCACAAGGTCATACGACTCTTCCTCTGTGTCGTCGGCAACTTCGCCAAAGCCGTCGGCCCAGTATATTGGCAGCCTAATGAGCACGAGTGCAAGGTCGACTACTGTTCATGCTCCCCAGCCCATTGGTATCCCCCCACTGCCATCCGCCAGCCAGTCAACATTCCAGCCATATACACCAATGACAGGAAACTCAGTCATGGGCCGGGACTCTCTGCCCTCGAACGATTCGGTGGTGGGCACCCCAGGACTCTCGAACGCGCAACTCTCGGCCAATGTACAAGCACAGAAGCGCGCTTATCGGCAACGGAGAAAGGACCCTAGTTGTGATGCTTGCCGAGAGAGAAAAGTCAAGTGCGACGCAACCGAGACTACGAGTTGTTCAGAATGCTCCAGTCGCAACGTGAAATGTCAGTTCACCAAGGAGACGAACAGGAGGATGTCTTCCATCAAGCAGGTTCAGGACCTCGAGAAACAGATCGAGCGTGTACGAAGGGAGAACAACAGCCTCAGGAGGATGTTAAGCGAGCGCGACGGCCAGGTGGATATAGACATGGAAGGGGTTGACCAGCTTCCACTACAAATTCCGGAGATTAACTCGAACCCAAAGCAACGGAAACGAGCAGCTCCCAACCACGATCCGGCAAGAGAGAGGGCGAATTTCCGCACCTTCTCAAGGGGAATCTTTAAACCACCAATGCCGTACCGGCAGGCACCATCTGCTATACTATTTGACCCGCCACTCCCGCAACTACCACCGAAACAGGCGACAACAGCTTTGCTTCACTCGTACTACGGCGCCATGCATGTAATGATGCCATTGCTGCACTGGCCGACTCTGCAACATGATGTGGAGGAGCTGTACCAGCCTGGGGGGATCCAGCGGGCACCGAAGTCATGGCTTTCTATGTTCTTCGCTGTTCTTGCTGTAGCCAGCTTGTTCTGTGCAGACTCGCACCAAGATCGTACTTATCGAGCCGCGGAATTCTTGGAGATATCGCGAAGCCATGCAGATCCATGGAACAACGATTTCGATCTCGACAATGTCCGAGCCTCCTTTCTCACCTTCCTCGCCTTGTACGAACTAAATCTCAAGTCCGCAGCATGGACATGGCTGGGGACTGTGGTGAGGGCGGCACAGGATCTCGGTTTACACCTCGAGACGGGGACTCGATCGCGGCTCGATGCTGACATGAGGCGGAGGGTTTGGTGGGCAATCTATATCGCGGACCGAATGACGGCTCTGGAACTGGGTCGGCCAGCACTGATACACGACTCGGATTGCGATGTCGCTCTTCCTGAGCCTATAGACGACCACTTCTTGTCTCCCGAAGGCCCGGTACACCCTGCGAACGTGGAGCCTCTGACTCACTCTCTTCATGTAATAATCAACGTCGTCCGTTCCATCCCTGCGATCACGCAAGCCTTCAACTCTATTCCGATCGCGCCAACCAGACTCTCGACCTTTGATGCACATTTTGCGACATGCCAAAGAGCGTTTCCCGCTGCTTGCGATTCATCGAGCAACTTGCCGATCCCTCCTCACATGCTCATGCCACTTGCATACCTACTCAGTACCAGGCTTTTCCTCCACCGACATAATCTATCTCCGGCATCTCCTCCAGGGGTACGGGCCGTGGCGATAGAGCAATGCACTCACACTGCCATAGAGACCGCCCTCTTGATTGGAAGGACGAACGCAAGCCTTGCTGATACAGCAAATACACTCTTGACGACGCATATCTTCCGCTCTGCTCTGTTTTTGGTCTTTGCAGGCCACAACGAGTATGCCGCCACTTGTGTTCGGGCCTTGAAGTCGATAGACACCCGCCGAGACGCGGCAATACCCTGCGGTCGATTCCTTTCATTCTTTGTCTCGGTCGTTTCGAACAAACGGGCCGAGCTCGCATCTTATTATCCTCGATCAGTACCTGCCCAGGGATACCAGCACCAGACTCCTTCTGCACAGGCGATTCAGGATCGACTTCTCGCCGACGAGGAGCTGCTCGCTTACGTTAGCACTGACTTGCAAGCGGGTGGTGAAACAAGCTGGATATGGGCTGGCGCTGATCGGGATGCAATCGTGGGCACTCCTCCAGTGGGAGGAGGTCTGACCCGCATCGAGAACCGAACAGGGCTTGCGCAAGAGGAACTTATGGATTGGGGAGGCTGGGATCGACTCGACGGTGTCCTTCGTGGCGCCCCAGCAGGTCCTTGGAATACGGCGCCGACATACACGCCTCCATCGCACCCACAATCGCTCCCGCCCACACTTCCGCCGATCAAGATGGAAGCGGGTCCTTCCATTACACGACCAGGCACGACCGGCCCAGGAAGTACCGGAAACAGCCCAGCACCAGGTGCTGCGAAGCGAAACACTGAACGAATCAGCATCGCAAATATCATATAAGCGAGATCTCAGGGCATTGCCGTCTGCGAAGCGGGCCGTTGATCGCGGTTTCCGCGCCTGACTTGTCATAAATCGCACCATTACCATCATCTTCTAGTTTATCGGTTTAGCGTTGTAATGCATGAGGTGTAGGATGCATTCGTGCTCATAACTGTACACATAATATTCATTCAAGCGGCAAGTTGAGGTTACTAGACCTATTCGCAAGACTGCAATGCATTATACATATTTTTCCTAAATCATCATCAGCCTTCCTTTCGGGACCACCCGCCCCATCGAGCAACTGCTAGCTTCATGTTTCACGACGATACCATTCTCCTTATGTTTCTCCAGGGCGGACGATCAGGCTATACTACACGACCTACACAACGAAGATGCGGATCAACTGATTTGGCCTCTGGCTATCATGATCTCCCAGAATCACAGTCACGAAATAGCGTCTTTCATCTTTGCCCTTAATACACCTGCAACGGTGGCAGAGGTCTGACGCACGTGTCTTCTCGAATACATGGTCCTGCAGTTGTTTTGTTTGAGTTTTGCATATTCACATAAAGGGCCTGCCCTGTTGAGCCAAGCATGTACGCGATGGCTATGGCTATTGGCTCTTTCTACTTATTATCTGCATGGAATGTGGCGACGGCGCCAGGGCGGCGGGCGGGTGTTCTTTTTCCCCATGCCTCTTACGAGAACATGACGCTACGTCGGGTGTTAGGTGTTGATAATACAATTTGCGTTTCATAGAGACATCGACGAGGAGGAATACATGTGTAACTCAGACACCTTCGAGCACGCAAAGACTTATCAATCTAATACAGACATGGTTGTTGACCATCCACCACTGAGTTAGCCTCGATTTTTGGTTCACAGGTGTTATTGACCGCCAAGAAAGCTCATTGCCAAGGCAAAGACACTCTTGAATTGTTCACAAACAACTGCTCCCTAGATGTTGGGCGACCACTCCAGGTCGCGATGAGCCGAACCCACGATATTACATTCAGTGGAGTAACCATTTTCCTGGGGCAAAGCCTGGACTCGGCTCAGGTTCCGACCGGGATCTAAAATCTGACTATTGAAATTCTGCTCCGAGATGACAGCGGTCCCCCTTGATCAGATCAACCGGGGGTGGGATTGATGGCACTTGGGAAAAGGAGAAACTTTGAATGTCTGGATGAGGAAATTCTAAGCACCCGGGTCAGGGGAAGATGGTTTTGCTTCAGTGTTTACCATAGAAACGCCAATCGCCAGTTTTCTTTTCTCTTACGAGTCTCGTGTGCAAATTGCTTTTTTTTTTTTTTTTTCACAGTGCAAGGCTGTGAGAGTTCGTGGCGGAGTCACCCCTGATCCCTGCCAAGGAGGCACTGGAGGCAACCACTACTCCGATACTCGGGCCTCGTTGGGTATCAATGTTAAGGGAAAAGAAATGTTGTTCAGACGAGATGTAGAACCTATGTTATACCCTGTAAGTGGCAGATGGCTGCATGTGATTTAGCTTTACCCGGGCCGGTCAGACTTGACCCTATCATGAATCGTTCTTGACGACCGGCATGATCCATGCAGTTCTAAACCATGTTCCCGTGTTGTTCGGCACATACAATTTGTCTCACATGAGCTGAAGCGTGGTAGTTGGTATGATGTGTTCTTGACTTAAATCGTATATCGTTATAACAGGTTTATATTGTGTCTGTCTTGCTATCCTCCGAAGATTTACAAAGGATCCCTCTTTTCCTGTTTTCTCTGCCATGAATTGGCTCCTTTGAGTTCCTCATTCGATTCGTTCTAGACGCTGGGGGAAGCTTAGCACACGGCGTGGGTCTTGCCACTCTTGCCTTGGAGCGAGTGTTTCTCGTTCTGTAGAAATGGTTAGCAGTGAGGACCTCGCCTGCGCTCTTAGCCTTGAGACTTACCTTGTACTTGGGGTGGTTGTGCTTGGATTGAGTGCTGTTGACGTGGTGCTTGCGCATGAACTCCTGCTGCTTCTTAATTGACTCCTCATCAAGGCTGTCAAGCAGCTCCGCACAAAGCTTGATGTCGCAGATGAGCGAGTCACATCGGTTCTTGGTGAAGTCCTCGCGCACGACCACGCGCAACATCTTCAGATTTTCAG
This sequence comes from Seiridium unicorne, assembly GCA_039778275.1. Taxonomy (NCBI): domain Eukaryota; kingdom Fungi; phylum Ascomycota; class Sordariomycetes; order Amphisphaeriales; family Sporocadaceae; genus Seiridium; species Seiridium unicorne. The sequence continues at coordinate 30,924 of JARVKF010000061.1, forward strand.
TGTGCGGAGCCATGGTGTAGGCAGGGACTACCCAGCCGCGGGCACGCAACTTATGCGCAAGCGCGAACTCGTCCCAGCCACGCTCGGCGTCCTTCTTGAGGCGGAAAGCGACCAAGGGGAGACCCTCGCCGGACTTTTTGCTCATGATAACATAGTCTAGGGCTTCTAGAGATTCAGACAGGTAATCGGCTGTTCGGGTGAGGTTGCTCATAATGGCGCGGTAACCTCTCTTGCCGAGACGGATCAACTGGTAGTACTGTCCAATGACCTGGCTGGCACCCTTGGAGAAATTGAGCGTAAACGACGACTGATCAGCTCCAAGGTAGTTGATGTTGAAGACAAGCTCCTGGGGTAGGAATTCGGGGCTTCGCCAGACAACCCAACCAACACCAGGGTAGACAAGACCATACTGCGCGACGATCAGTGATACTCAGTAAAGGCATCGTTGTGAAGCATACCTTGTGGCCGGACACGTTAATAGAAACAACCTTCTCAAGTCTGAAATCCCACTCGAGATCTGGTACGACAAACGGTGCTACAAAACCACCGCTGGCAGCGTCCACGTGAATAGGTACATCAATACCCTTCTTCACTAACAAGTCGTTGACAGCCTTGACGTCTTCGTACTCGCCGGTGTACGTCGTTCCTACAGAAGTGTCAGATACTATTATGTAGACAATCCATACTGGCGGCGTGGGACATGTCCTGACAGCACATCTGACCAGTCTTTTGAGGCACAATGAATCGCCGCATCTTACGTACCGAGGATGGCACAGATACCAATCGTGTTCTCATCAACGAGATTTACAGTCTCCTCAGGGTCGATGACAAAACGCTCCGGCGTGCAGTAAACGAGCTTTTCGTCAATCTCGAAATAGCGGGTCGCTTTCTCCCAGCAGACCTGAACAGCGGAAGACATGACGATGTTTGGGTTTTCGGTCGACTTGCCCTCTGCCTTTCTCTTGTTCTTCCAGACCCTCTTCATGGCCAGCACTGCGAGCATGATAGCCTCAGAACTACCAATGCACGAGGTTCCGACTGCTCCATCGGCCTCGCTGTGAGTAGGGGCATGAAAGAGTCGCCCAATCATGGAAACGCAACGGTTCTGGATATCTGCTGATACCGGGTACTCCTCATAGTCAATGAAGTTCTTGGAAAAAGCATCAGCCATGAGCTTCTCAGCTTCTTCTTCCTGTTGGAAAGTTAGCCAGCTCAGTCATATGCCAACATGATCATCATTAAAAAAAAAAAAAAAAAAAAAAAAAAAAAAAAAAAAAAAATTACGTGGGCCAATGCAAAAGAAAAAATGGCCCCAAAAAAAAAAAATTTTAATATATTATAAAAAAAAAAAAACACAACAGTTTTTTTTATGAA
>JARVKF010000062.1:0-31992 GCA_039778275.1 Seiridium unicorne
CCCCCCCCCCCCCCCCCCCCCCCCCCCCCCCCCCCCCCCCCCCCCCCCCCCCCCCCCCCCCCCCCCCCCCCCCTTTAATATCCTTATCTTAATTTGATGCCCCTGGGCTGTGTTCTCTTTTTTGGTCATATAATTGTACCTTTGCTGTGAAGAGTTTCTTTCCTCGTGACGATATTTCCTCGTAACCATACCTGCTATACAAGTATCTGTTGAAAATAATCATTGAAACTTTGCGCTTAGCCAGTCGAAAGAAGTCCACGGATTGATTTGGAAGTTATATGTCGTCGAAAAATCCTCGCAAAAATCTCCAGGCGTGAGTTCCGTATGATCGTCAGCGTTCAGTACGTAATCAAGTACCTGCTGAATAGTGGTCTTGGCCTTATGGCAAAGATGGCCATTCGGGGCAGAGGGTTTGATCCAGTCGAGAAATCCGATCAGTAAGCTCAAGTTCTGAATAATGCTGGACCTTGTCGGTTGAGAGGGTGGGGGGTGTATCTCTTGTATCGTGGGGCTCAAGAGCTCCATACATCTAACATTGATGGTCAAAAGACGTCCCAGAAGTCAAAATGGTGTTTCTGAGACGGTTGACAAATACATCATTCAATTCTCGGAAACGTTACTCACAAGACTCCACCGGCTGCAGCACCATAACCCATTGCCTGCTTCAGTCAGCCTCGCTGATTTGTAGACATCGAGAGGACCTACAATCCATTCGAACCCCTTCCTGGCTTCGGAGTAATGATCTGACTGAGTCCAGAGCCTAACTGTGAGCATAACCATTTCAAGGCTAACACCGACAAGATCTCCGTGGCTGCAACCAAGTTTGATCAACATCCGATCAATGAAGAAAAGATTCTGCGAGTATTCTAGCCTGACAAGAAGTCTGCTGAACGAGACTTTCGGGTCCACCGTGGAGAGTTTAAGTTCACTCATGGGCAGAGATATTGATTGAGGAAACGTATTGTAAATCGCGGTAGTGCGCGTTCGAAGATTTCTGTCTTGAGTGAGCTCCCGAGCTGTGCGAAGGAGTGGGACCGAACGAACACCACGTATTCGGGGGCCGTCTTGGAAGCGCCTGGTCCCAGTGCGATTTCGAGGATTTCGTCCTTGATCATTGAGAGCATCGCGCGAGCCCGTATTATGGTAGAACAATAAAGGCCGCCCGTGGTGTTCCAGCCTTCGCTATCTAGCGAGGTTGCTACTGCATGTCGGAGAGTATCTTTGTCGGCAAAGAGGCAATCCTCTGGAAGGTCCAGGGGTATTGGTGTGGACACATGATGCCTTGTAAGGAGCGGAGGGCGACCGGTGAAAGAGACAAGCATTTTGTCGGTACTAAATAATGTCCAAAAAATGCGCCGTCGCAATTCGGACGAGAGGGTCGGCTCATAGTCAACGTCAGAGCCGTCTGCATGCAGGCCTTGGAAAGTCAGCATGGCCATCGTTTCGAAATGATACCCCCACACCGAAAGACCTGTTCAATGGAAAGATTAGCGTAAGCGCTTGGACATGCGAGAGCTGTAAACATTAGCAGCAGATCTTACTAGCATCGCCGCTATACTTCGAGTCCAAAGCAGAGCGTCTATCATAGAGATATTGCAGCCATATCGTGGGATAGACAGTAAATTCACGGCATATGCGAATGCACAGTCCCATTGGCTCGCGTGCTTGAGGAGTGAAATCATTGGACGCCCGCCAGAAGTAAAACAACAACCCAAGTGTTTCCCATCGTAGGTGAGGGCCTGTGAACTGCTCCAGCCAGCGATCAGGTTCGACTATATCATCTGATACCTGTTGGTGTGTATTGGAGCACAGGACTTGAGCCATCTTCTCCAGACTAGCATCGCTCCTATCTGCGGTGAGGTAATTGCCCCAGGTTGTATAAAGCCCACGGAGAAAAAAGGCTGCCGCACGGTTTTGCCATACTTCTCTCGGAGAAACCGAAGTTCTAAATGACTTGAAGCCATCTGCAGGGACCGGTACCTTTCGCAGAACAGAGAGGCACAATTCTTGAATCGCGGTGGACCGAGTGCCTAGAATGGTGGCCTCTTGTTGATCTTGGTCATCACTTGAGCTTTCTATCGCACCAAGGAGTGAGAGCGTTAGTTGCGTCTCCTCGAATACTGGTTTGAAGCTCGTTGAACCAAGATAGCCCACCGAGGTCGCTGACGATGACGGCTCTTCGTGCGAGTCTGCATCATGGATTGCGCCAGGGGAGAACGAAGATACGCTCGAAGTAGGCCCCATAAGCGATTGTGGCGGATCTCTAGGAGGACGACCTCGAGACGAGTTATTAATACCATATGTACATCGACTTCCTTGATCTCTTCTCGAGCATCTAAGACACGGGAAACCGCGGTTGCATGATACCTTCCGCCGCCGACATGGTTCGCAAGCTTGCAACCGGCCGTTCGGGGTTCTTTGAATCGAAGAAGACGAACCGTCCATAGGGAATTAATAGAGAGATCATAATACATTACAATTGAGAAACTTGACTGGGGATCTTTGGCCATCAAGACCAATTTGTATCTCGGTGTCGGCGTCGGTGTCGGCGTCGGCATCGGAGTGGGGTAGAATAATTGCGCTTTCATTTCACTTAAGACACAAATGGACTAGCACTACCGAAGGCGAGCATGCCATACTTCGTTATAGTGGTATACCACTGCTATACTAAGGCAGTTATCGAGCACTTCGTAGTCTCCTTATTACCACTGTGGTGTGAATTTATTTTCTCCTAAATTCCATATCAGCCCGAAGCCCTGGTAACCCCCGGCACCAAATGTCACCCTTTAATTCATTGCGCTTTTTCCACATCATTGGTAACGGGAGGCATATGCCTACACCTGATGATGCTATTGCGTGCGGAGCTTATTCGAAAGGCCACAGTATTCCCGGTGATATTTTGAATTTGCGTCTCTGCCTTGCTTCATTCGGTCTCAGTGTTGACTGTGTTGACTGATCATCAGCAGCTGGAAAGACGTCCAGCCACTTTAAATTCTCTGAGTACACTGCCGGGGTATGAATTGCTTGCTTGTTACTGTTACTGCCACATTGGTCTAGAGTGGCTACATGTAGGCGTATAAAAAAATACCCCTTTCAGAGGTAATAACCAGCATTTGGTATATTAGCACTATTTATGGGTGGAATATAATAGAATTTCTTAAAAGGATTTTCCCCTTAACTTAAAGCATACCTTCGTATCGTAAGGAAAATGAAGAATAAATCAAGTTGGATAATTTAAGGGCTAATAATCCATACCCCGGAATTCTGTCAATGTTCTGAATAACCTCTGTGACAATAAGCTTGGCTGCATTGGTGGTTGCAGAGTGTTCCGGGGATTTAACATTAGTAAATCGAGGATTACTATGTCTCGGAATCCTAGAAGATGTGACGATACGGATGCTTCACGATGATTTGACTAGTAGGTATAACCTCAGAAGCCATGGATATGAGATGATGAGAACCGTAGTTGATGCATCAAAAGCACGACCTGTATGCGTGATTCTGCTTGCTCCCGGACATGAGAGCCCCTCGCAAACAAAAGGATCAGTATCACCACCCCACTAATACGTCAAAGCCAGAGCCACTAGTGGCAAGCTGGAATGCGCTGCTGATTGCGGCGATTGGCTGCGGGGAATTCTCGGTAGTGGTCGCAAAAAATGCAGTTTCAAATGAACGCGACTCGAGGATTCTAACTGATTGTTCAACCTTGACATCACCTCCCAAGCCCGTCGCCCCAACCACTCCATTACAGCACCAATATCGCAACGATGGGCTCAAGATGGCCGCCCCCGCGCGACGATGGGCCTCATGCAGGTCGCCGTAATACAGAGACCTATCGCCCGCCCTATTCGTCATACGCGCCCCCGCCACCTTCCTGGGACGGGCCTCCTCGGTACGCGCCCTCTCAATGGGGCGGAGATTCGCGAGCGGGCGAAGATCGCTACTCGGCCGACCGACGTGATAATCGCTACGATTCCTACTCGGACTCTCGCAGAGACTCTGGTCGCGACTACGCAAGAGGCTCTCGTCCAGCTTCGGACCGCGAGTTCCGCCCTCCTCAGGGCGACTTCACTTTTCGAGCAGACCGACCACCTGGTGTCCAAGATAGTTACGACTCCTATCGAGGCCCTCCTCCTTCTCTCCGAAGCAACAACGATGGCTATCGTTCCGGTCCAAGCAGGAGGCAAAATGGCCACGGCCCGTCAGGCGCATATCAAAACCGTGGTGGTTTCCGAGGCTCGAACCAACGTAACGGACGGGGTGGAAGTGGCTTCCGTAGAGGTGGTACAAAGGAGCGGGCCGCTGACCGCCTGTTCTTGCATAAAAAGCATGATGAGAACGTCGAAGACTTGCTGGGAGATACTACCAATCGTGCAACATACCGCGATGTTGACGAGCTGAGCCAAAGCGATGACGCGGCCATGGACATTTCCGGAGAGTCAGAGGTCGACGACATTCAACCTGCAGCTAAGCGTGTTCGCCTTACCGACGATCAAGAAGCGCCAAAGTGGTCTAATCCTGACCCTTACACGGCTCTTCCTCCGCCAGATGAAACCCAGCGCAAGAAGAAAGATGTCGTGCAGATGATCCGAAAGGCTCGCGTTGACGCCGAGGCAAAGAAAGCTGCTGGCGCATCTGAGGCTGCAGAGTTTATCTCATTCGATTTCAGCGACGAGGAAGACAAGAACGAGAAAGAGTTGAATGGCAGCTCCCGCAAGGATTTTGGCGATCACTCCACGCCTACGGCACCCCGTTCCATGCTGTCGTCGGCTCTCCCTTCGACCCTGCCGCCCCGTCCACCTGAAATCTCAGTACTCCAAGGTCCACCTCATCAACAGAATCATGCTCAAGGCAACCATAACCTACCATCGCTCTCGTCCCAGACTCCTGCCACGACCACGGCCAGCAGATCCACCAAGCAGAAGGCACCTGTAGACTTGTCGGCATCTACTAACCTAGGTAGTCGTAAGCGGACCGCTGATGATCAGATCAAGGAGCGACCCCATCAGCGATTACAGAGAGGCAAAAAAATGAAGGCTGACGCCACTGTTGAATTCGGCTGGCAAGCCATCGACGACGAGGAAGCTTGCCCTTGGGCTGTACACGACCACTCTGCTGAACCCAATATGGGCGTAAGGTACGCTGATGTTCATTCAACCGCTTATGCTTTCCACTGACAAAAGCAGGCTGCACAAGGAACTCGTAGATTTCTTCGAATATGTTCGTCCTCGTGATTTTGAGGAGAAGGTTCGGCAGAAACTGGTCCGCGATCTTGCTGCTCACATCAAGCGCTGGCAGAAGAATGCTAATGTCAAGCCATTCGGATCTTTCATGTCTGGCCTCTACCTCCCGACAGCAGATATGGATATCGTCGTCTGCTCTGACAATTACTTGAAGGGGGGCCACGCTTCACTTTCCAGCCGGAATTCGTTATTCAAGCTCAGGTCATATCTGGTTAAGAACGGAATACCCCATGCTAACGATGTCGAGGTCATTTCGGGTGCACGAGTCCCTCTCGTCAAGTATATTGATGAGGCCACTGGATTACGTGTCGATATCTCGTTTGAAAATGTGACAGGCATCAATGCCATCGATACATTCATGAAATGGAAGCAGCAATACCCTGCTATGCCGACCCTCGTCGCCATCCTCAAGCATTTCCTCTGCATGCGTGGCCTGAACGAGCCGGTCAACGGCGGAATCGGGGGATTCTCGGTCATTTGCTTGGTTGTCAACCTGCTGAACAACTGGCCCGAAGTTCAAAGCGGAACACTCAATCCTGGACATCATCTGGGTGAGGCCCTGATGCGTTTCTTCCGACTATATGGCAAGGAGTTTGATTACGAGACCACAGCAATCAGTATGGATCCACCTCGGTTCATTCCAAAGGTTAGTGATTCTCCATGTTCATTTGGTTCAGCGCCCATTAACGCAAACTTGTAGCACTCAGTCAGCAAAATCGTTTACAGGAATATGGACCGCCTTTCCATTATTGACCCTAACAACCCAGAGAACGACATTGCGGGTGGCTCCTCCAACTTTCCGCTGATCAGTCGATGCTTCAAGGGTGCATATGATGCTCTGCAGAGACGAATGGACGTGCTAGCCAAGGGTGAAGCAGCCGTGCTTGGCTACGACACCATTCTGGCGCCACTTTTCGGTGGTAATTACAAGACCTTCCGCGTACAGCGAGAATACCTCAAGGACATCTTCGACGGCAAGAGTGCTGGCGCCCAAGTGGGAGAGAGACGAGCGCCATGAGGGAGTCGTCGCACTGCGCTTCACTTTTTTACTCGATTCAGCATATCATTCTTAGGTTCAGACACATTCGCACATGAAAATCGATAGAGGGGGGGTTAGGAGTCATTTGAAGGTCGAAACAAACATGACGTGGCAAAGACGGACCTCGGCATCGCATCGGATTTGGCGTTCGGCGGCATTCCTGACGCATTTTGCAGATACCCTTTGCTCTATATTTTTCGTTTTCCCCGACCTTTCTGATCGGCATCATGTACTATATCGGAACAGGGATCGACCGGACCTTACACGGTTTGTGTTGCACGAGGGTCCCATACCTGTTCAACATCCTCCCTTGCTCAACAGGTTCCATGTTAAAGACACTTTCATGGTTTACCGCCAAGTGGCAGGGGAACAAATTTAAGAGAGCATTGCACTAATTTCCCTTTCCTCATGCTATGAATCGGCTCCAGTGGAGTCCAGATGGTGAAATGTCAATCAACTAATGCTTGCTCAAATAGGTATTATCCAACTGCTGGGAGAAGGCTGTGCCTAGTCGTATCAAAAGGCTTAGGCAGCGCCTTTACTGCTAACTCATCACAGTATACATTGACTGAAAATCAATACAGCTACCAAGCAACAAACGTGCCCATGGGGTCGTTTATTCTAGGGTTCTTGCATTCCGTCGGTGGGCTTGTGTGGTCCTCTGGCGTTTGCAAACAGCCCGCATTTTCTCACTACACTCTTGACTTTACGTCTGGATGTAGGGAGGAAAAGCCGTTGAAGTGTTACCACCCTTTCATGGCCTTTGCCGCAACATCCACAAGCCAAGCACTAGATCCCTGATCTTTAGAAATAAGCTCGTTGAGCATGTGGCACCCTCATCACACCAAAAGGCACGCAGTGTAACGTTGGACAGTCAAATGAGGGAGCACGATGCTTTCAGTTTGATGCTAACTTGTACGACATGCAAGAAGCCAGCAATGGGACCCCGTCGAACAGGGCGGCAATTATCCCTTCAGAGCACTGCAGGTGGCGTTCACGACGGGAATCCTACGTGCGTTGCGAGGCCCAACAGAAGATCCTGTCATATAAGGGCGGGATCCGAATCCCCAATGGTCATCTCTAGTTGTAATTGAATGTGGGAAATAAGTGGTAACAAACTCTGGCCAGGCAAGGGGGAAATGGCCTGGCGAGGCTTTGGGGACTGGGACAGGGGTGAGAGAACTCAATCCGAACCTTCGGTTACGTGGTGCCATTGTGGTGCGATCTGTCTGTCGGGGGTCCTCCAATGCCAGAGCCCGGGAGAGCAGTGGCAGCGTGCGACTTGCGCGCGAAACCTTCCCACGCTCCTGCGGGCGCACGAGAATGCTCAAGCGAGGCGAAGCTCACCTGGGCAGCGTCCGTAAGCTCAGCGGCATCGCACCTTTCCGCCTTGTGGAACAGGCCCTTCTAGTTTCAAGACGAGGGCAGCGGTCCTCGGTGGTGCTCTGTCGGATTGAACAGTCAGTCGACGCCTCGAGAACAATCAAAAACCGTTAGCTCATGCCTAGCGCTTTGCCTCAGCCCTGCAGTAACATGATGACATGCCATCACAATGTCCTTGTCACAAACTCTTCAGCTCTTGACAAGGGTCCGTTAGTGGAATGCGGGGAAGCTGCTGCCACACTGTCCACCCCACATTCGGCCAATCTACCGGCGCTGCAGCTTTCACGGAGCAGGGGGACGAGACCTACGACACATGGAAGACTCTTCCCATCAATTACCTTCCATGTCACCCACCTCGACTCCTACCATCTGCCACATCGCTTCTCATACACACGCCAGACCTCCACCGTTCAGACAATTATGTCGGTGCATTTCTCGGCTGACATGGATTCAAGGTCTAGCTGTCACCGCCGACAACCCCTGACAACTACCAAGTGATGACTCTGCAATCGAGGATGGCCAAACGCCATCACAGGTAGCAGGCCATGCAGAAGCCATCTCCTTCGTATATGAGACTTCTTCGAGTACTAGCATATCAGCCGACAAGTGCTGGTAGTCGATCTCGAGGCTCACTTTGAACTCAAGCTTCTATTGCAAAGTCTCGGCCAGAAAGGAACGTCTTGCCATAGGTTCCAAGACAACTATGACACGTGTCTTCCACTTGCCACTTGAGGATTCGAATCATAGCTCTTGAAGGCCTAAAAACTGCCTCCAATCTAAAGATAATCGGTCCGGCATGGGCACACCAGACAAGTCTCCCTTCCCGCATGCCTAGTCTGCGCCAGATCCTGTCCGCTCCATAGTGCTCTTCAGTTGCTTTCGGGGCAATTATTAACGTTACCTTGACGATTATGCACAGTTTTGGGCGCATGACAGACCAGGACAGGGGCCAACTTAGCTGCTTGGGAGCCAATGAGCACCGGCGGCCAACGCAATGGGTGACCCCACAATAACTGCTATACTTGTCATTGGACAGATGTTGCAGGGCTTCACGCAACAACAGCCTCGAACTACTCGAGAGCCAAGCAGCGGTTGCCATCTAGTCTTCGAATGTTGCCCAGCCACACGAGGAACTCGGCATCTTATCGTCTCGCCACGAGAAACGCGAGAGGAGCTGGCCTCCTCCATCCCGAACGTTTGGTAGCACAATGGGGCTTTGTTCGGGCAGCTGCAAGACAAGTCTCATGGCGTAAAATTTGGGCATGCCTATACCCATGTGGAGTGGAAGGTATGGTTGCAGGCATCCGTAAAGGTGAGAGACGCCACAGCGACAGACCTTGACGTACATACGAGTTGCATGGGAGCCATCCGGCAGCCAAATTTCCGATCCCAGCAGCATTAGGATTTAGAGCTTTGCCCATGGCGCATCCTTTCCCATTGGAGATGGCTTGGCATACGGCCTCCGCATCAGGCTGTTGGTTCTCGGAGGCTTCCTATGGTTTGGTACCGTGCTGACCAGTCCGGGGTAAGCTGTAATCCCTTGCTTTTTTCATATTACTGCTCCAAAAGTTCCCTGTCTGTGCCACCTCATAGAATACATGGGCCATAACTCTGTGTCATGTGAATCCACGTTGTAGGCCATCCTGTTTGACTATGTATGCACCAAGACTCCCCTGACTTCGAAACTTCTTTTTCTCCGCTTTCGCCTGAGTGATCTGGCTCATATTGTAAGGATCGCTTGAAAGCTGACTGAGCTTGCTCACAATCTTTTCCTTCGAGAACTAACATCCTGGTCTCAATTCTGCCACAACCGTGAACATGTATTCGGCGAGCAATGTCTACTTTATCTGCGGCTTTGCCGCCATGGGTAAACTTCCTACAGCGATGGGAGAAGTCAGCGACTGACCACATCACCTAGGTGGTGGGCTGTTCGGTTTTGATATTAGTTCAATGAGCGGTGTCTTGGGCACTCAGGCCTACATTCGATACTTCGACAACCCTGTCTCATACCGGCAAGGAGGAATCACTTGTTCCATGCCAGCGGGCTCTCTGGTTGGTATGCAAAGCATGATGGGCCTGCGGTTTGCATCACACAGCTAAAAACATCTGCTAGGATCCCTTGTAAGCTCATTCATCGCCGACAAGTATTCGCGAAAGGTTGCACTTCAAGTCTCGTGTGTGCTCTGGATCATTGGGGCGACGTAAGTGCTACTACACAATAGCTTGGACATAAAAGCTGACCCCAGAGTTGACCAGCATCCAATGCGCCGCCCAGAATGTTGGTATGCTCTGCGCTGGAAGAGTCATCGCGGGACTTTGTGTTGGTATCGCGTCCTCCATTGTTCCCGTCTACCAGTCCGAGATCGCGCCCAAGGAAATCCGTGGACGAATTGTGTCTCTTCAGCAATGGGCCATTACATGGGGAATATTGATCCAGTACTTTATTCAGTATGGAGCTGCTCAAGTCGGAGGTGGCCCAGATGACCCGAACCAACCCGAATCTGCTTTCCGCATCCCATGGGGTGTCCAGATGGTACCTGCCTTCATCCTCTTTGTGGGACTGTTCTTCTTCCCTTACAGTCCGCGTTGGCTGGCATCAAAGGATCGCTGGGAGGAGGCTATCAGAGTTCTCGCCAGCCTCCATGGCCGTGGTGATGTTAATCATCCCAAAGTTCTGGCAGAATATCAGGAAATCGAGGATGCTCTACGATTTGAGCGTGAAGAAGCCATCTCGAGCTTCAAGGCATTGGTTCAGCCACGCATCTTCAAGCGAGTTGTACTAGGCATGTCCATTCAGATGTGGTCGCAACTTTGTGGTAAGCACCTTACTACCTTAAGCCACTACCGGATACGCCAGCTAAAAATGACACAGGTATGAACATCATGATGTACTATATCGTTTATATCATGAAGGGTGCCGACATTGGTGACGAACTCCTGACGTCTGCGATCCAATACATCATCAACGTTGTCATGACCCTACCTGCTATTTTGTACCTTGACAAGATTGGAAGGAGACCCGCCTTGATCTTCGGCTCATTTTTCATGATGTTGTGGCTTTTCATTTCAGGTACGTATACATGTCAGGATAACTTTCGTCTTTCGCTCACAACTTCCAGGTGCTCTTCAAGCCGTACACGGTCACGCCAATGACTTCACAAACCCTAAGCTCGATCAGATCACCTGGGTGGTCCAGGGCAACCGGTCGGCCTCGTCCGCAATTGTGGCCTGTTCGTACCTCTTCGTCGCGACCTTCGCTACAACTTGGGGCCCGACCTCATGGACGTACCCCGCCGAGATCTTCCCCAGCAAAGTCCGCGCCAAGGCCGTCTCGCTCGCGACAGCCTCCAACTGGTTCTGGAACATGGTCCTCGCCTTCGCCGTCCCGCCGCTGCTGTGGAACATCAACTGGAAGATGTACATGATCTTCGCCACCTTCAACGGCGTCGCCTTCATCCACATGACGCTGTTGGCTCCGGAGACACGTGGATTCACCTTGGAGGAGATGGACGACGTGTTTGATTCCGGCCGCCCGGCGTGGAAGAGCTACAAGAAGGAGAGCAGACTCGATCAGCTGCAGAAGGAGATCGAGGCGGGCAATGTCAAGGTCGATGCTCCTTTCGGCCATGGTACGAAGCAGACCCCGATTGCTGCTACCACTACTCCGGCGGTTGACGAAAAGACTATTTAGGGGGCAAGTAGGCGCCAGTAAAATTGATATCCGATGGAGGAATAACGGGTGTGCATATCGAATCCAGGCTTGGTAGTCTCTGTAGAGGCGCAGTGTTGAGGTTCAGTGTTTTATGATACCACGGTCATTGGAACAGGGTTCGCAGATCTATATCCGTGGCGTTGCTCCACTATTCATTATTACTACAAATTCAATTGACTGTCACTGTGGTGTCATTTGGACGTTCATTATTGTATGGCTTTCTACTACAGCTAGAATGATGTCATCATCACCGAAGCTTGTCTTACATTTCATGTTTCTCTTGAGTTTTAATTGAACATCATCACCCACGGAGGCAATGTTCGCCTTATTGAACCATTTCTATGACATCTGCCCTGCTATGTCCAGAGTAGATTTCTCAGGTTCGTGTCTACTTTTTCTTCTCTTCTTCACCCTTGGTTCCCGCAGACTTGTCCTTCTTTCGGCCGAATCGCCAGAAACCCTGTTCCTCCTTCTGTGTATGCTTCCTGACCTTCATGGCAACCTCGTCCTCGCTCTCCCACAGCCTGGCCCTAGGACCGTCAGCGCCGCTGATCTTCTTGGCCATTTCGCGCAGCGCCTTCTGGATGTTCTGCAGTAGGACCAGGTCCATCCGGCCGTCGATGCGCTCCTGCACCCGGTCCCGCACCAGCTCTGGCCAGCTCTCCAGCCGCGCCCGGGCGACCTCTTTGCCCTGGGTCTCGGACCAGCCCCAGGCGCGCTGCGCAAAGCCGGGGTAGGCTATGAAAATGCTTGCCGCCGTGTCGTTCCCGTCGCCGCTGCAGCTGCAGCTCCGGCCCTCGGTGTGGATGGGCACCTGGGGCGTCGCCGGCAGGCAGAACTCGTCGACGGGCAGCTGGCAGCCGTCCGGGAGGGTGAGGTAGCCGTACGTTGTGAAGTTCGACGGCGACGACCGAGGCTGTGCTTGGTGAGTGGGTGCTTGTGGTGTGGATGTTTGGCCTTGCTCACCTTGTCTTGGCCATGGCTTTTCTTGAGTTTGGGCTAAAGCGGATGATGCTCCCGCTTGGCTAAGCCGGTGGCTGGGTGGATCTGCCTGGCGAGGAGAGCTTTTGCTTGCTTGAGAATTCGCTGCTTGTCTAGCCTGGAAGATCCGGGCTAGTTGTGCTGCTTTATCCTGTGGTTGATCAGTCATTTTGAATCTTTCGTGAGCTTGAGTTTGTTGATTGATGGTTGATAAATAGAAGTCTTCCGATGGTTCTTGTTATTTCTGATAGAATTTTCGTCGTGGGCAGCGGGGGGTTGAAATACTCTCCTCTGTGCACCAATACAGCTCCATAGCGCAGAGTCGTTATATCGCAATGACCATGTTCGCCTTTGTCTTGGGTTGCAATGTCTTTGTCACTGAGAAGTAAGGACAATGCGCTTGTTTAGACAATGGTACACTGCACACGATGACAATAGCAATGTTCCAACCTAACACAATGAACACTGTTTAACGCTCGAAACATCAAGTTCCCTTGTATTGTTTCTTTCATCAATTTTGGCCTTTCTTTGCTCTTGACTGTTGTTGGTGGTGGTACTGAAGCATGGGGAAGCTGAAGCTGAGGGCGATGATGGTGACGACCTCCAGAACCGGGCTCATAACCTGATGGGCACGCAATATGGGTAGAAACACGTATTTTGGTAATACTAAAGTATGGGGAAGCTGGAGCTAGAGGCGAACCTATCTACTCCTGGGTGGCCCATACTGCCGGTAGCAGAATACTGCCAGGCAGTGTGGGTTATCCATCAGACTTCTCACCCTTTTCTTTAAGGATTTGCCAAGGGAATACCTACTCTGGACTTAGGAAGATATTTCAAATTCCTTTCCCAGCAACTCCCATTCTATAGGTGCTGAAAAGTCCGGTCGAGCATATGTCAACTATAGGCCAACTATAGGTCAACCATAAGTCAACCATAGTATGAAGTGAACATCAGGAGTAAACTGTTCGTACGATAAGAAGGCGAAACTCCGATACGGACGACTTCTCGGCAGTTATAAGAGCTGGATCATTGATTAGTATTGAGGGGACCAAAGAGATTCTACAAAGACTTTGTCAAAGGGGCCGGTACAAGTAGGATTGTAATGATTGTTCTCTTTGCCATCGCTATGTTACTGCCAATGTTTCCACATAGACAAAGTATTAGGTACATACTTAATAAGAACAGGCTAGAAAGTAATTGTAGCACTCCGTGCTACGAGCCTGTTCTTTATCCCTTATAATACCATACACCGCGTGACAGTTACCTGATGCCAGAACTACATATCAAGATATCCTCTCTGTATCCATTCGGTTGACCCATACACCCAGCATAACAGCGAAACACGCCAGCTAAGTTTCTCATGGTTAAGTAGAGCGGCCTAGGGTGTTTAGGGTCCCAAGCCAGTAACTGAGGATAAGGCAAGCTTCGGCCGTCCGACGTAGGGTGAACATGATAACAAACAGTACGAAGGTTCGAGACAGATGTAGCTCGCCTCCAAAGAGGGGACAAGACTGCTGTCGGTACATGTAGCAATGGGCTGACATTGAGCAGGGGGCAGAAGCAACGCATCGTAAGTAATTCGCAGTAGTCTACCCAAAACTCGCTGAACGCAACCACAGGCACTGGCGCGAGCCTTGTACTCTAGATGCAACCTGGTTTTGCTCGATGACGTCTTTAGTGGTATTGATGCCACAGCTACGGAGAAGATTTCCCGGCAACTATTTGCTAAAAAAGGCTGTTCCGTCAGTTACAAATAACTGTTGTTCTTGCGACACACTCGAGTAAGCACAAAGTCCTACAACGTGTCTCATGATTTGGGTCCTAAGTTATGGTGTGAGCAGAGCCACTTATTCAATATGCCGACAAGGTCGTTATTCTCGGCGATGGTAAGGTCATTGAGGTGGGGAGTCTGGAGGCCCTCAGATCCAGTAACACATACATTCAGGCTTTGAATTTTGCAACATCAGATTCAAATCAGGGAATGGACGACTTGAGCAATGTGACACGTGGCTCCCACGTCATTGAAAGTGTGGACTCTGAGGAATTGTCCGATACAACCGCAGAGGAGGCCTTGAATGACACTAAACGCCAGGGAGGCGACTTCTCCGTTTATTTGTATTACATGTCTGCTGCAGGAGTACACATGTTCTTGTCTTTCCTTGGTATGACAATGCGGTTCGGATTCCGTCGCGAATTTCCGAGTAAGTTGGAAGATATCCCCGCACCACATTATTGCCGTCTGAACCTCCATCTTTCATGCTAATCGTCTATGTGCTATAGCGGTGTGGCTGAAATGGTGGACGGAGGCCAACGCAGGGAGCCCGAATGCCAGGGTTGGGATGTATTTTGGCATCTGTGTACTGCTTGGCCTCAGTGGCCTCGGACTCATGATTGCCGCATTGTGGTAATCATATGTCCCTACCTTGTTGGTTTTGAGACAACCTCACATATAGCCCGACAGGCTTCTGTTAGTCATCATTGTTTCGAGAACAGCACTTCGAATGCACAGTGATGTGTCGGTAGCAACGTTCAGCTACGCTGCAACATCATCAAGGCAAAGACATTTTATCCTAGCAGTATCGCAAATTGTTCTTCCATAGAGCACCATTTCAGTTTTTCCGCCGTGTCGATGGGGGCAATATCACAAACCGGTGAGCGTGACCATACTTCTATCCTTGTTGATTTTGTTGGAAGTTTGGAGCTCATTATGGAGCAATCGCAATCACTAACTGCTCATATAACCATTAGTTTTAGTCAAGACATGGACATAATTGACATGGCTTTCCCTCTCCAAGCTCTCAATTTTACTTCTGGTAAGTCGTTGTCTCTAGCTTGTATTATCTAGACCTAAAACCCCCCTTAGCACTTTGTACCTGTTTTGTCAAGGGTCTTCATTCTAGCTGCATTCGCCAAGTACTTGGGAGTTGTCATTCCCTTCCTTGGCGCCCTTGTATTCATAATCCAAAAGTTCTATCTACGAACATCCCGCCAAATGCGACTTTTGGACATTGAGGGAAAGGCTCCATTATACACTCATTTCCTGGAATTGGTGAGCGGCGCGACGACTGTGCGGGCCTTTGGGTGGCAAGCCGCTTTCGATAACACTTGCCTCTCGCTTCTCAACTTTTCACAGCGTCCGCTGATATGCTATACAGCATCCAGCAATGCCTCGGTTTTGTCCTCGACATGGTCGTCACAGTCCTTGTCGTCGGCCTGTTGGCTACGGTTGTCGTCCTGCACGACTCTTTCAACTCCGGAGACGTCGGTGTGGCATTGACTATGGTTATGACGTTCAACAGCAGCCTCATGATGTTAATCAAGAACTGGACCCTGATCAAGACATCGGTGGGCGCCGTATCGCGAGTCAAGGATTACGCGACTACCACCGATCCGGAGGAAAATACCACGTCTCTGGCGCCACTGCCTGCAGATTGGCCATCCACTGGAGCCATTCAGCTATCCGGCCTTGTTGCAGGCCACTCGTAAGTTGGACTGAGCTTACAAGGTGGTATTTTCACAGTAGTTTTCTGACTGTTATACATAGACCATCTTCACCTCCGGTGCTCAAGGGCGTGTCTATGGCCATCCGGGCCGGCGAGAAGATCGCGATCTGTGGTCCTTCCGGGAGCGGGAAGACCAGCCTAATCCTTGCCCTTCTGCGCATGATCGAGATCCAGCAGGGCTCTATCACCATCGATGGTGCCAATCGATCAAAGTATCCCCGAGCCGACATCCGCTTAGAACTTAACGTTGTAACGCAAGAGCCTTTCTTGCTGGCCGGCACCGTCCGCTTAAATCTAGACCCATTTCAAAGCGCTTCGGACGAGGATATCATCCGCGCACTGCAAAGCTAGGTCTTTGGGATGGCATTGTCCAGCAAGGCGGCTTAGATATGCAGATGAAAGCCCACCTATTGGTCCATAGGCCAGAGGCAACTCCTCTGTCTCGGGCGTGCTATGGTCCGGAAAAGCAAGGTCCTTATCCTTGATGAGGCTACCAGCAGGTACGTTTAACCTGTCTCCTGATTCAGGCTACCCAGCCTATGCGACTTGTCGCGCAACCACGCGCCCGTGTCCGATTTTAGTATACAGCGGCTGACAAACTATTCCCAGTATCGACTTTGAGATTGAACAAACCATGCAAGAACTCATCGATAGCGTGTTTACTTCTCACACAGTCCTTTCCGTGATGCATTGTCTCCGGTTCGTCCATCACTATGACCGAGTCGCTGTGCTCAATAGCGGTGTGTTGGTTGAGCTCGACACCCCTGCTGCTCTGCTGTCTAGAGAGTCGCAATTTGCAGAGCTGTATCGTTCTGGAAATCATAGCTAGTTGGATGGTGAACTGGCTTCGAAATCTCGACCCTGAATCATCTATTTCCCATTGCAGAAAGTAAGGTCGATGAGTAGTAAAGCCTGCCTTTTCAGATCTGATGAGCGTCTCGGGAGTTCTTACCTTAATTCCTACATTATTAAGCATGTCCTGTAGACGTGCTAGTGAGCTCCATCGAGCTTTGGTTAGATTTGATTGCATTGAGCTACATGCTTAGAGTAGACTGGAATAACAGAACAAGTTTAGACAGCCACAAAGACTAATACCTCTCAAATTGTTCGCAAGGAAAAAGGAAAAAGAAATTGTAGTCACAGACTACGAACATGAAGCCTGTATGTCGTCCCCAATGGGTATTGCCAATATGTTTCTTTCATGGTCACATCAAAATCCCCCAAGTTCCCACGTGGGCTCATTTACTCAGTCCCTTCCTCAGGGCGCCTGCATAAGTGGTGGGACCCACGTAAGACGAGTCCTGCTCAGCGGACTCGCCTATGTCGCAGGGGCCATACACCTTAACCCATGTCAGTCAGCCCTTGTGTGCCGAGACTACGTCAATAAGCGGAAAACTCACATCCTGTATCGCTTTCCGCACGCGGTCATCAACACCACAGCACGCTCCAAAACCTATCAACCTGGCTGGTAGGTCTGACGCGAAATCCTCCTCTCTGTGGGTGACCTGCTCGCACACGTCGCGCCACTCCTTCTCGGTCCTGTCGACCTTGGTGACCAGGAAGCGCTTGCCGGACTGCTCAAAGACGTCAACAAAGTTGTCAGAGCGGTAGATGCGCTTCATCCGGCGCCGGCGCGACTCGAGCAGCTTCCGGCACGGGCACGACAGCGAGAAGGCCTGCGCCTCGAAGACGCGCCCGCACAGGCACACGACGGAGAAGATGTCCAGGAACTCGGTCTGCAGCCGCAGCTGCTGCAGCCTGTAGTGGTCCCCGATGAACGCTCCCCGGTACGACGTGTACGGGAGCTTTAACGTATAGGTTGTTGATGCTGCTGCGGATAATGATGATGATTCCTCGTCATCGCAACCTGCAGCAGCTGCTGGGCGCATGTGCGGACATCTTGTCTGAACTCTTCTGATCGGCGCCATTGATCAGAGTGTTCTATGTAGGGCTCTAGAAAGCATGATTAACGTTGGAGAGTGGAGAGGGAAAGAAAGAGAAGGGAGGAAGGGAGAAGGAGGAGGAGGGGAGAAGTATTCTCCCCCCGTCACAACCCCCCCTCACATCATCGAGCGTTCAGCTGAAAAACAGAGGAGTAACTATGTCGAGCATCAAACACTCCCTCGAGTCGTATAGCCTTTCTTAGCATACAATCATGCCCTTGGGTGGAACTTTGCAACCATATATGACCCTGTGGCCCTTACTACGTCGGGCGAAAAGTGTGGGTAGCAAATGGCTGCGACCATAAATGGCCTCAGGTTTGTCTCATTGGACAGGTGCGACCATACTGGAGACCAAGGGATGGGTCCCCCGGAGGTCTGGCGCCACGAGGGGGTGAGGACCCACCAATAGCAACGCTTTAGAAAAGGACCTCAAATTTTCAGCTTCTGCACCTCTCATGACTGCACGGTTTCTGGCTGCGACGATAAGCGGGTGAAGGCGGGCGCTAATGAAAGCACGAAAACCAGGTGCTATGTCGTGCTCCGAGAGGGGATTTGGGGGCGTACAGCCTTTTCCTACGAATTCATGGCTGAACTCTGGCGGCCGAGGGTCATGGGGGTTTCGTTTACAGCCGCAGCTGAAAAGTGAACCATGTCTCCGAAAAGCGCTCAGTATAAGAGGAGATCGCAATGCACATTGCTGGTGGGAATGCTCGTAAAGTCTTGTTCTTTCGCATCAATGCTCGTTTTCTTCACGACTGAATCATCCCAAGAGTGCTTTCAACCACGTCTTCGTTCTAATCACGGTCCCACAAGACGCTCAAGCATAGTTCGACCATACAACGTAGTGTAGTCACAGACTGCCCAGTGATGGTGACCGTACCAAGCCGAGCTAAATCACGGCTGCGAATCATGTCGATGAATTGCAGCACGATAGTTGCAATTGGCCAGGTAACATTCGGGTGCGGCCACATACGGGTCATTGATCAATGCCGAGTTCATGGCACATCATACCATCTCGTTCCTGACAGTAGGCTAATGGACAATCAATTAGTCGTGTATAGTTTGAGCGCGTAACAATATAGACATTATCAATCAATCCATCCGACCCTCTGCATCCCCAATCGATAACGTCAAGATCACTGGAAGTTCGCAAATAGTGTCGTTGACCATGTTCAAACACTACTACTACATCTCCCCTTCACCCGACGACGAGCGACCGAAACTTGACATAAGAGACATGATCTCGTAATGAGCGTAATCGAAGTCATGGCTTCGTAAAACATACAACAGGTAACCGGCATAATGAGCGTGAAAAACAAAAGAGACACCGAGAGTCGACAAGGATAAGAGAGAAATGTTGTTGAATGAGTGTGAAAACTGTGGGAACAATGGTGATTGCATACTATACCGCGCCCTAGTAGGTAGGTCCTATCAATAGGCAGGAACAGCATTGGCAGCTCGCATAGGGCGGCCAACACGTCCTCGACCCTCTCGGCACACCATGTAGTGCGTCTCGTGGGCGGACTTGTCGACGTCCTCATGCGAACACTGGCAGACGAACGTCGGGTGGATCCATTTGTTTTGTTTGCAGTTCTTGATGTGCCTGGTGTAGTTCGACTTGCGATAGTGACAGAAGGACTTGTCACAGGCGCACCGGAACCAGCCTCGTAGTTTCTGATTCGGCAGGCGACGTACGTGGGTCTCCATCTCATGACGGTCACGGGCCTTCATGTCCTTTTTCACCATGGAGCAATGGCGGCACGGGAAGTTCCTTGGCCTTGGACCGCTTTGGGGGCTTGAAACAGGCGACGGCGTGAAGGAAGTTGATCCTGGTGACCTGAGATGGGTGAGTAAGTAAGTTGTCAAGTAAGAGGAATAAGTGTTGGTCATAACTTACTGCTGAGGTGTAGCGGGAGCAAGTGTGGCAGGACTTGAAGCTTGACGACTCAACAGAGGCGGCGGGGATGACTCCAGCGAGTGTCGTCGACTAGAGGCTGCACTCGTCTGATAGGCGTTCGGTGAGGCTGGTGAGTAGAGATTATTGAGAGGAGCCGAATAACCGGGTAAGAACTGTTGTGGTATAGCAATGCTCGCATCAGGCACGGTGTCACCCTGAAGATAATAGTCGGTGGGGACAAATCCGTGAGCTCTCATGTCGCAGTAGCCATGACCAGGTCCCGTACTTGTCTCAGCGAAAATGCCGGTACCGTTGTCGTAAAACGAGTAGTCATATCCAGGTTGCTGATTACAGAAATCGAGCGTGTCTGAACCGTTGAATTCATTGTAGGGTTCGATGCGAACCACGGCCGTTCCGTCTGGGGGGCTCGACCGTGACATCTTATTCTCCAAGGATGAAGTCAGGCATGAAAATTTTCGGGTCAGTTCGGGTCTCGTCAGGGTGTAACAGTGGCTATGTCGTGCTGAAGTTCCATAGGCATGGGTGGTTGGAATAAAACAGTTCTCTAGTAACGCTGTTGTTAACAGACAGCCCATGCCACCTCCGCAAAGAAGAATACTTACTGATCTGATGATCTTTGACTACAACACTTCGCTGGGGGAGCAGGTGTAATGTCCCCAGCTAGGTGTTGTAAGTCGTCCGTGGCTTATTGATGGTGAATTCTGGAGTAAGGTAGGATGGAATAAGATGTGATGTGGTTTGGGAGGAACGAGAGGGTCGGTTGGGCAGTCTAAATACATCGAAAAATGTCCTCATCCAAATCGCTTGGTTTGTGAACGAGAGTAATAGGCCTGACGCAGAACGACGGCCGGCTTGGTGTTTGACTGACGAATCACAGAAGAGGCGTCAGGAACTAGACTTGGGGCAGGGGGCGTGTCATCCCCCGTCCGGAGACTCAAATCCACGCTCACCACTAGGTAGCTCAGCGGGGCATGTCGTGTGTTTGGGGCCCTTTTTCTGCTGGGATGGGCTCACTACTCGTTTTTTGGGGGGTCCTTCTCGGCCGAAGGTCATCTCAAGCATGGGACTGACAAGATTATGGGAGAAGTATCACCCATGGCGACAACAGCACCACTGGATATTTGCTTCTCTCCACCAGCGCTCGGAGTAGAGCAACCACTACTCTCACTCGGAGTGATGCCCCAGGGCCTGTTATTCATGGTAACACTCGAATGCCCATGGTGGGCGGGTTCTAGTACAAGGCTGTAGTCCCAATGCGCTACTGATTTCGCACCGTCCAGGGTCAGTTCTTGTCCAGGCAAGGGTCTGGCTGCATCAGTTGTCAGGTATTGGACCGCACTCTAGCCCAGGGTTCGCGCGGTGCTTAAGGGGGCACGATGCCAGCGGCTGCCGCTGCCCAGAACCCTTTGGTAATCCATACAATGTTGTCAATTCGCTCATGAGCCAAGCCAATTAAGTAACATAGGGCACAGTCTTGGATGAACAGAAATGCAAGCTCTGACGGCTGGTACCTCCCATGCATCGAGCTAAGCATTTGGTACGCCGCTGGGGATGGACCAGGCCTTACCAGGCCTTAATACATTGTAGGTTACACTAACTAGTATGTACCTTGATCCGAGAAGCTTGAGCAACACGATTTTGCTGTGACAGCGGTGATGGTATGCAATTGTGAGTTCTCACCAGCCTCGGAGGCAAGACCATGCCCCAGTGGATTGTGCGACCATTGATAGGAGGACGGCTCGAGGTTTCTCGAGGCCATTTTCCAACTGATCGAAAGACGAGAGAGTGGAGATAAAACAGTGGAGACCTTCCGGCACAAATACCGGCTTCAGGTGGAGCAAAATCCACTTCCTCACAGCAGCCGGGCGGGCTGCCATAGTCGATAAATTAGCGCGAGGACGAGGGGCTGCCTTGCCTCCAGGGTGTCGCTAATGAATCCGTCCCATTTGCTCCTAGGGGCACTGACTACGCAGGAGACTGAAAACACGAGATGGAAAGGTTGTTTTCAGTGCCACGGCGACTGCTTTGAGCTTAGTTGAGGCTCAAACCTACGTACCAGCAGGTGCTCCAGCGAATGAGCGGCGTGAAACAGCACGTAATGGAAAAACCCAGGGATCCCCCTCCCCCTTACGAGAGTCGGGATGTCCAGGCTGAGAATGACGGAGGTCATTCCGTCCTTGCGCTGGCAGGGCCCTGACGCAAGATCAATCCCGCAGTTGACGACACAGCACTGCCGTCGGCCATCGTCTCACCGAGTTGTTCGGTTGAGCAGACATTGGGCGATATACCTATGAGAACGCCATCAATGGCTGCTCTAAAATCGCAGAGCCAATGAATTACAGTTCCTGCAAACGACATCTACTGCAACTACAGGCACGCTTTCTGCTAAGCATGCTGCAATCTGCTGCTCAAGTCTTGCATGCATCTGCGCGTCAAATGCAGACCCACAGCCTGCGGCGTACAACGCTCTGCAGGAACAAAGGATACAGGCAAGCCGAGGGGCAGCTGACCAAGGGCCCAAGCTGTCGCCCAGATGAAGACCAGAGAGTCCAGCAACGGCGGTGAGGAATAGACTTTCTGCCCACGGCTTGTCAGTGGTCGGATTATCGCGATCGCATCCATGTGGGCTTGTCACTGCCTGGAAGCCAAGGAAACAAAGGTTAATTGAATTCGGCCGTCCCGTCCAAAGCCGGCTTGTTAAATCCCCGAGGAAGACTAGCAACCCGACGACTTGGGCGCATCGTTGCTGTAGCGTAAGTTCTAGACCGGAAGCGGCATGGCCCCCGACCTTATTGGGTACCCACAAATTGACGTAAGGCGAGCGATCACTCGCCCTCCAGCGCCAGCGCGTCCAGCTCTGCCTCGAGAATTACAATGCAGTGGCCTTACGTACAGCCTAGCGACGCGTGTTTCTCTCAAGCCCCTCCTATGCCCTACCCGTACCCCAAGTTCCTTTGACCGCCATGTTGAACGCCGACCATTGTGGATACGTCGCCTGAGGCCCTTTTTGACAGAACCGCTGGGGTACAGTATCTGCTTGCCCCAACAGCTCTCAGAGGTCTACGGTGGCGTCCATAGAGGGACTCTGACTAGCCCATCCTGACGAACACAGTACAAAGCAATTACGACTAGGGGCACCTGCAGTCTGCACGCAAGCCGTGCCGGCCACTACAGATTTCTAGAAGACTTCGACGCCAGGAGGGATGGAAGATGACGCTAGCTAAGGAGGGGTAGAATTAGGGCCCCTGGCCACCACATTCTTACCTTAGTTCACCAACTCCAATCAACTTTCCATCAAGACCAGATTCTCTTTCTATGGATACGCCCAACCGCGCGTTGTCCAATTCAGCTCACCATTCCCGCCCCGGGGCTCCAACTTCAGATGCCCCGGAACGTCCATCATCTCGGATGAGTCTCACGACCCACTTGTCATTTTCAGACGAAATTTTGCGTTGTTCCATCGTCTTCATGTCAGGTTTGCTGATCAACGAACCTAAATGTCCCCCAAAAAACCCATGCCTGCCGGCTACCTACCCATGCAAGTATTTAAAGAATCGTTCCTGGCGCGTGCTCATCGAGTACATGGGTACATGTACGTACGACCCCTCAAAAATAATGTTCCTTCCTGTCGCACGAGACATGATCACCCCCCGGAGCAAGGCGGGCATTTCCCAATCTTGTTGAGCGTAAGCTTTTTCTGTAGCGTCAGTCGCCGCTTCTTTTTCCAAGCATTCCGGGTTCGATGAAGCATAGAGTGCAGTCTTTTCCACGTGAGACCATTTGAAGGTACTGAAACCAGTTGACAGAGAGCCATACGATACATCAGGGTGTACCTAGAGTCGCCATGGGCATGGGGCAAGCATGACAAGAAGTTTCCGAGATCCGAAGATCAGTGCCAATATAGCGAAACCAATGTAATCACCCGCGCTCGGACGGGCCTTGACGCACATTAGATCTGATCCGCGGGCCCCTCCCCCGGCCAAGTAAGAGATACCAACCAAACCGCTGATCCCTGCCTGCCTGTCATCCCTGCGTCAAGGGGGATCACCCATAAACTAAGGAAAGAAAAAAAATCGAAATTTTTCATCGTGTCCTGTAAGGATTTCATTACGTGGTGCGGACATTTAGAGCACAGCCCGCCTAGCGCAAGGCTAGAGAGGACTTGGCAAAAGGGAAACAAAAGATCAGGTTTTCGAGTGCCTCATGCTTCGACCCGTGCTTATCGTGACCCGCGCAGCATAGCCCTCCTGGCAAGACTAGGTACATAGGTATAGCTAGTTTGAACTGCGGTATCTGGTCACCGAAAACCTTTGCTCCGCCCTCCTACGACTCGATGTCACGGAAAGAAAGACATCAGAGGCGGACCGTACTGTTATTACTAATCACGATCAACTGGTTTTGAGCTTGCAAGGAATGCCTCGACGTTTCTCATTTCTTGTCGCGGATATGGGTTTGAGGTATTGCTCTGACTATCTACTTGACGACTTGGCGAAACGCTGTGACTTCACTCAAGGACTTTCGTCGGGAAAAGGGCATCAAAAGAAACACTGTCAACTTCAAGTAACGAGGTCATGTCAAGACCCAGAGGTGCTTGCATGCAATTACAAGAGATAGTGCTACGCTAAATTTAGCCACACGGAATTGCCCCTCCTAGTCCTCCAAGATGAATGCGGGTGCATGACCTGATGCCCTCCAAGAACGACCTTTCAACGACTGCGGAATTTTATTTCGTTGATCCTGCCTTCTTCAAAAACCCTCATCCCTCCAAACATCTATCTACGCATGAATGAAGACGCATGAAATCATAGATCATATAGATAGTACAATCACCCCTGGTCTCCCGATAATACGGCCTTGCAAGGCGACTGAGCTTTGAGCATGGAGATATCAAGCATGACCTAATGGCCATTCACGACGCCATTCGGCACCTCATCTTGCAAGGCAGCTAGTATCGAGTATTGTCCACCAGCACCAGCCCAGGTGATGTGGCGATCACGAATGGCAGTGTTGTTGATGACTGTAGGCACCTCGATATCATCGGTGGTACCTTGTCCGGTCTGATAGTTTGCTGAGAAGCCCCAAGAGTACACCGAGCCTTCTTCTGTCAGAGCAAAGCTGTTGTCAGTGCCAGCAGCTACAAAATTTGTTTTGATATCTGGTGCAGTAATTAGCGACGTGCTCACGAACGTTGGTTGTAAAACAATGTGAGACTTACCTCTGATGGCGGTTGGCTCTGTCAAAATGCGGGGCCTGCCAGTGCTGTCGAAGACTGTGTTGTGTTCGTTGTAGACACTGGTCTGTTGCCCTACTTGATGACCGTCGACACGACCCCATGTAATAAGCTCACCAGCAGCTGTGGCGGCGACCGAGTGGTGCTCACCACCGTCGATTGAAACAATCTTTCGCCCATCCAATGCATCAACGGGCCTGGGAACAAGGACCATGGCATCGTCTTTGCCAGTGTCGTCGCTGTGGCCAGTTTGCGAGTAGTTGTTGAGGCCCCATGCCCAGACTGCACCATAGTTGTCAATGTAGAAGCTGTGGTATGAGCCGGCAGCAATGTCGACAGCATAGTGCTTGCTATTGAACTTTCCGCAGGGTTCAGGCTTGAGACCGCTGTTTTTGCCACGCGTAATGGCCTTGCGGCCCAGCTGATACTGCCCACCGCTGCCCCACGTGAAGACCTTGCCATCGAGATCAAGAGCGAGGACGTGGTTAGCGCCGGCTGCGAGACGAGTGATGTTCTTGAGACCGTCAATCATGATAGGTACTTGCTGAGTGCGAACGTCGTCTGAAAACCCGATGATGCCATCAGAGCCTCGGAATGTGCCCCATCCATATACGCGACCATCCGCGGTCAAGACGAAGGAGGCAGAATCAGTAGCGACGATCTGAACGAACTGGGTTCCGGGCAACTTGATATCGGTGAAGTCAACCTCGCCGGGGGTGCTCTCATTGGGGTTCATTCCGGTGTCATCGTCGTCATCATCATCCGAGTCCGAGTCGTCTACGTCTCGGACGCCGCCTGCCCAGGTAGTGTCACGACCGAGCGCGCGGTCATCATTGACGCCCCAAGTGAGAATACGGTCGTCGTGGGTAAGGGCAACGACGTGCATACCGCCACAGGCAATCTGGACAACACCAACGTCACCAGCAGTAAGGTTGTGGTTGATGCGTGGTCGCTTGACGTCAACCGGTTTCTTGCCATCATATTTTCTGCTGCCAAGACCAAGCTCTCCCGAGGTACCTTCACCAAAGACAAAGATATCCAGCCGGCGTTGGGGTGCTTCATTGATAGCCTTTCCAACAGTGGGAACAGGAGCTGTCCTTACTCGCTTGACAACCGGCTTATGATCGTCTTCGCCGTCACGAGCCTTGCGCTTCTTCTTTGCCTCTTCGGCTTTGGAGGCGGCCGCAGGCTTCTTGGTCTTGGACTTTGAGCTAGTCTTCTCGTCTTCTTCGGCTTCAACCTTAGGCCTTGTAGCCAGCTTTTTTGAAGCTGCGGGTTCCTTCTTCACGGCCTTTTCGGTGGTGGCAGCCTTCTTGGCGGCTGGAGCTTTCTTCGTGGCCGCAGCCTTCTTCTTCGGTGCAGGCTTAACCGGTTCTACCTCTTCTGAACCTTCCGCGCCAGAGCCGGTGGCTTCTTCTGAGCTTTCTTGTGAGTTCTCGCTGGCTGAATCAACTTTTGATGCCTTCGGAGTGCGCGAGGGTTTTGCGGCAGTTGTAGACTTCTTGGTCGCGGCAGCAGATTTGGTTGACTTGGCCGTGCCAGAGGCTTTGGCCGAAGCGGCCGTCGACGCGGCTGTGGTTTTTCGGGGAGCCATTGAGGCAACGTTTGTCGAGAAGCGTGGGAGAATTGTGATGTAGAGCAAAGAGATGTGGATCAAGAAGACAAAAAGGGCTCTCAGAAGGGTGGTGTTCGAAGTGTGTTGAATCAGGCGCAAAAAACGCGTCTGTGGTGTGATGTGCGATGTTTTGAAGAGACGGGTGCAGATGAGTAAGAGTCAGGCAAAAGTCGGGTAGATGCCTGGGGCAGTCGCTAGACGTGTCCTTCGAATCCGCAAAGAAGTGCTTTGGGAGGAGTGGTGATGCACGGGGGTATCGAGTCTTCAGCTTGCTCAAGATCAATGACTTGATGAAAGGTGAGAACAAGTGGAAAAAAGAGAAGGTCGAAAACGAGTTTCTTTGATGGAGCTGTTTTCAGACAGGACGCGCCAGTGAAATTTTTAGTGCCTGCAAATAGTCTTCGTCGGGGACAATCCAATGCGACCCAAACAATAGAATGCCACAGGATACGTACAAAATCCCTGCTCGGTGTGGCTTGTTCGCAACCAGATTCAGTGGATCGTGCTAGAGCTTCCGGCCTAGCGGGACCAGAATGACAAAGCCAGCCTTGAAGCAGCCCTGGAGCACTGAGAGCTCAAGTCTGTATCGCCCCACCATAGCTCTTCCCAGTCAGGCCCCCTTCAGCAAGCCCAAGAATGAACGGTCAAATTAACACGGGAAGCCGAGATGAGCAGCAACCACCAGTCATATTGTTTGATATCCTTCCATCGCATTACGAGTATAATCTACGTCGAGCTCTTGCGCAACAGCCAGTTGATCTCACGACTACCCTCAGGGCTACTTTGGTATTGCTGACCGAAGAGGACGACCAACTGTACTGCATTCATCCATTTGCTTCTATAAATGTGTAACAAGATTGTCGACAACATTCGGTGAGTATCAGCTCACAAAATGAATCGAGAAGTATTGAACAAACTCAAAGGATCATATTAATGGGCAATAAACTCCTTTTCTTCAAGTCAGATGGCACCACTATGAATGCAAACGCCATACCATGCAAACCCTGCCTGTCTGCCTGGCCTACAGGTAGTTAGCACGGCCACCTACAAGCCCTCGCCTGAATAACGCCCGAACTCCTTCATGCCGCCCAAACAATCCCAAGGATTATGAGTCAATGGTTCCTCATTCGATCTTAGAATCCATGCGATCTATTTCTTCGTGGTGAAATCAATCTCATTTGCGCCGTTGCCACTCGTGCCAGCTGATTTCTCGCACGTGCACGCATCCGCAGGTCGGGCACCACAGGCACAAGCCTCACCCTTGACGCCGGCATTCTCCTTTGATGCGTTGTCGCAATTGCACTGACCGGCCGGACGAGCACGGCATGAGCATCGGGCGCCCGTGACCGTGTTCTCGTCAGCTGCCTTTTGGCATGTGCAGGACAGAGCGGGCTGCTTGCCGCATGAGCATGTTGCTTGCTTGGCTGGTGGATGTGTTAGTCAATCATGAATATGTATCAGCTGAAGGTGACTGAGGACTCACCACAGACACACTCGCCACCTGAGGCCTTGCCGCAGCAGGTTGATGTTGCCTTGGAAACTTGAGTTGCCATTGTGAATGAGATGTGTTGAGATTTGGGGAAATCGACCGTAGTGTGTTGTTGGTGGAAGTGAGAAATAGAGCAGTTCGAGTTGCTTGAGTGAATGGATAAAGATCTGAGCCTGGACAGTACAGGTCGTGCTGAGATGAAGCCTTCTTATGTACGGTCGAGAAAGCTTAGACGCTTCTGAATGTATGGGCTGATAGTCTGAAGATGTACGTCACAAATTGCCTAGTATGCAGGGTCTTCCTCGCCTTCCAAGGTCAGCGCAATTGAGCGCAGCCTGATTGGTCAACCAAATCCATTCCAACCAATTGGAACGCAGCTAATGACCAGGTCCGGAAAATATCCACAGCAGCAGGTACGATCTCGACCGTCCATTCTTCAGACCGCTGCCCCGGTTTCCAATCATTTTCTCAGCTTTACTCAGCCTCGAAACCCGCAGGAACTTGCAGGCACTCGGTCCCGTCAGCGAATACGTTCCAATGGCCGTTTGTTGGCCGGACAAAGACGTGCAGCCTGGTCATTTGTCATAGGTCGCGCTACACTGACCCCCAGGAAGGTCGCATGATTACAGATTACAAACATCTTCCACTCGGGACTGTTTTGAGGACTAGCGGAAGCAGGACTTGCCGCATATGGCATGGTGGTCGGACATGATTGGTCTCAGGGGTCTAGTATATAGTAAAGATAACGCGGTCCACGAGTTTAGCCCCGAACACGGTCTACTCCGCCAATCCCCGTACTCTTTCCCCGTTGAACCAAGTCTCTTGGATCCTTGCCTCTAGCAATTGGTCCTTCTCCCATTGCATATCCCAGATGGTAAGGTCCGCGACTTTCCCTTGCTGCAAACTTCCCACCCTCTGATTCCAGAACACGCTTCTGGCAGATCCGTGACTCGCGGCGACGACCGACTCACACAAGCCAAGCCGATACTGGTAGTTCACGACTGTGTCGTACTCCTTATTTTTGTACGACTTTCTCGTAGTTGCGACATAGGCGTTTCCCATGATGTCCCATGGCGAGGTAGGACTATCACTGCCAAGGGCGAGCGATGCCCCATGGTCGGAGAACTCGCGGTATGGGAAGGCACGGTCACGCCGCTCTCCAATCAGGCCAGGCCATGCTCTCAAAATCCACGGGTCGGCATGGACAGGCTGCACTGAAGCGGTGCTGAAGTTAAAGTCAGTGGGAAGGAACATGAGGTGGATGGAATCTAAATTGGGGATACTCACATTCCATGCTCTCCTAGACGTTTGGCATCTCGTGCGGATGCCAATTCTAAATGTTCGACGCGGTGTCGGTTCTTTGGTGAACAGGTCGAAAGAGCATCAACGACCATCGAAATCGTTGCATCACCAATGGCATGGAGGGCGACCTGCAAACCGGCGTCATCCGCCTTGCGGACAACCGGATTCAGCAACTTCGGCTCCCAGAATGGCTCGCCTCTCGTCGGCTTCGTCGCATCCGGCCCTTTAAGATATGGCTCCGATAAATACGCCGTACAGGCATCAACAATTCCATCGCACACGAGTTTGATCCCAACAATATGCAGGTCGGGCGACTCTTCGGGCGTCAACTGCCCAGCCAGCTCAATCGCTCGATCTACCTGCGCAAGACAGTTTTCCAAGGAACTCGAGGGTCGGATGAGCCAATAAGCTGCCAGGCGCAGAGGCAAGACTCGCTCGGGACGCTTTTCTCGAATGGCCAATAAGGTTGCCCATGCTTGCTCATCCATTGCCATGTCGATAGCGCCTGTATAGCCATACGAGTTATAAGTCTCAGCTGCTGCATAAATCCAAGCTTCTTGTTGCACTTTCGTTGCGGTATTGATGAGAAAGGGCCAGATAATGCTGAAAACAGCAGCCTCCGAGAACGCGCCCGTGGCTTTTCCATCAGTGTCGCGCTCGATGAACCCACCTTCGGGGGCGGTGAGGTTGTCTGCGTCGAGTTCCTTGAGTCCGGCATGGTTGCACCACGTGGTATGGAGGTCCTTGGAGTCGATATAGATTGGTCGAGGATCCAAGTCATCAATCAGGGTAGCCAGTGGCTTTGACATGTATCGCATCCAGCCCTTGCACAGAATCCGAGGTTCGTCAGGATTAGCGATTGCATAGTCCTTTATCGCCTTGCGGATATCGTCTAGCCCCTCGCAATGATCCAATCCGACTTTCTTGAGAGCCTGTCCGAGTCTGAGCAGGTGGACATGTCCGTCGATAAAGCCTGGAAGCAAGGTTCTTCCTTTAAGATCATGGACGGCAGCACCGGCTGCGCGCGCCGCAACGATCGTACTGTCCTCTTGAGAGCCTACATGCTGGATGATGCTGTCGCGTATGTATAAGGCATCCGCGAAGCTCGGCTCTGTGTCCAGCCCCGGGGGTGTCTCATTAAGGAACACCTTACCATTCACGAAGATATGACCTAGAGACTGGGACATTGCAAGCGCGTTCTTGTACCCGACTTTCAAGGCTAATCACAAGTGCGAATCTGGCGTTATCGAAGCCATGATTGGTGATACGAGGGTTTTTGGCGTATCATCTGCTCAGTCTGCTGCTCCGCATTGAAGTTGAGGGGCCGGCTCGGCTTGCGACAACGCGAGCAGAGATGTTCTCCGAAAGGATCCGCTGGGTGGGCAGAAAATCGGTCTACCGCGCAAACCGCCAAGACTTTTCCGCCTAACAGCCTCCTCGACCAGTCTTGACCATTCTAATTTTTATAGGACGAGGCCGTGTAGATGTTACTTCAATATGTAGCAGGCGGTTCTCTATATCTGGCTTAGAGTTAGTTTAGTATAGCCTGTGGGGAAAGGACGTCATGAAACAAGCTGGAGGTTCAGTTACTACACTATGCAAAGGAGATTCCAAATCCGTAATTTGGATAATTTTATGTATGCTAAGAATTTCTTACCTGCTCTTTGCTATTCGTGCCCTTTTTTGCCCCCACCCTTCCACGTGCCATACTCTCCTGGAGCCCATGGCCCTTGCGAAACCCTGCGACTTGGTAAATTGTCGATCAAATGTCTCTCTCATCGTAGGAGATGTATTGTCTACGTCTTTGTCGATGTCAGTTCAGAGGAAACCTTTGCCTCTACACCCAGCGGGAAATAATAATCGGTTTGGCTTGCCGGATTGGAGGTTAGACGAGTAAGTGTTTCAACACCAATTGCTTGAGTTGGATTATCCATGTAGGTCATGTGTATTAATTTATATTCATCATCTCCCTGGAAGATGCTAGTCTTCTAGTTGTGGTGTTGTCTCGATTCCCAGCGACAGGACCTATGCATCAGCCGGATGTCTACATGTACTTACCACGTCGTCATGGAAACCACTTATTGCGTCCTGTGGAAGTTATATACTTTGAGCTTTCTGCTTCTTGATATTAAGAGTTTAGAGGTTGACTCCAAAAGATGGCATCTCGGGCCGCCATCTCAGTTAGAACAACATCCTTCAAGCTTGCAAAGCTGTCTACTTTTAGGTTTGCATCGATGACTGAAGCCTATCTCGCTAAATCAAAACCCACCATGGAGCGTGCTAGGGAATAGAGCACTTTAGCCCCGCTGCCGCAGTTCGTGAAATCTCTCATATTCGTGCGCTCAGATAGGGGACTTCTTGATGCCGATCCGACAGGGCTTGACAGATGAACTACGATTGGTTGATTTTCCTCTATCTCCGCCACTCTCACGGTCAAGAGACTCTCCAAACGGCTAGTCTAGTATGCAGAAACGGATATGTCGGGAACCGATTTTCGGAATTGTACGACAGAGTCACATCCAATAGCGATGAGATACCCTAGATAGCCGGCCGCCCAGTGTGGGGGGGGGGGGGGGGGGGGGGGGGGGGGGGGGGGGGGGGGGGGGGGGGGGGGGGGGGGGGGGGGGGGGGGGG
>JARVKF010000063.1:0-31368 GCA_039778275.1 Seiridium unicorne
AATAATTATAATAAATATAAATTTTATTATATTTATATAATTAAAATGTATAAAGTTTTTTTTATTTATTATATTAATTAATATTTATATAATATTTTAAAATATAATAAATTAATTATTAAATTTAATAATAATCTTTTTATATTTATTTTATTTATTTTTATTTATTTTAATATATTAAAAATAAATTTTAATATATTTTTATTTATTATATAAAAAAATATTTTAATTTATTATATAAAATATTAAATATAAAATAAAAAATAAAAAATAATATAAAATATTATTTAAAAATAATATTTTAATTATTAATAAAAAATAATTATATTAAATTAATTTAATATATATATTTTTATTAATATTTAATATTTAATTAATTATTTATATATATATATTTATTATAATTTATTTAAATAAAAACTTTATTTAATTAAAAAGTTAAATTTATAAATAATTTAAAAATACCTTTTAACTTTTATAAAGCTGGAATTATTTAAGTATTTTTAATAAAAGAGCTACCGCTACCCTATTTATTCTTAGTGCTCTTTTTAGCAGCCTTTAGCTGCGGCCAGCTGCATTAGAGCCACGGCGTCATAACGCTAAGAGTTTTTATAATGTTATTCGGACACCAGCCGTGGTGTTAATCATGGTGTTACATACCTTCAGCTATACAGGATCCATTATGCACACCTTACATATAGTCCTAGAATACTGGGATTCCGTGGAATAGGTGACCTGGGTTGGATACCGGATGACTGTAAGGCGCCCAGCCGTATGTCCGCGGCCTGCTTCCTTAGCCATTTTCGTAACAATCTCTCATACAAATTAGGCTTACTTTCCACACATTTCTATTTTTTCATCTACCATTTCTCTCGTTCGGAAAATTAAGTCCTATAGCTAAACCTGAACCTCAAGCTATGTCTTTTATAAAGATGTATTTTCTGTGCCCAACATCCGATTTCATACATCCACCACCAAATGGGCCGCTTTGTCTTGGATCTATAATCCGCTCTATCTCCGCACCGCAATACCCTCTGAATCGAGGGAACATTATCGCCGTCGCTGATGCATTCCCACCCGCTATAGAGAAGGACTGGAGAAAAACCATTTCCACCGAAAATGCCTTTGGTTTTGGTGTTTATGCACAGTTCCTGCAGCTGGCCACTGCCGGATTGCCTCTGGGTTCGGAGGTGAACATTGATTATGCCAGCAAGACGGCGAGTATATTTGCGTTCGACACTATGACGACGCTGGCTTTTGAGCCGACACAGGAATACGTGGAAGACGCCGTTAAGGCCCCAGCAGTGCAGGCGTGGCTGAGGGAGCCCAAACAAAAGTTTGCACCGTTCAGCTCGCTCTTCCTCGTCACGGGCATCAAGATCGTTAGAGGCGCAAAAATCAAGTATTCGACTTCCCGCAGCACGACTGTCGGTGGGAACCTTGGCATTGACGTGGCCGCGTTTGGCACGACCTTGGGACCAAAAGGCCATTGGACCAGCGCGAATGAGGATGTGACCGAGTCAAATCGCGAGTCGGAATTTGTATTCGCGTTCCGCGTCAAGAGGCTCAAGTTCGGGCAGAGACTTAAGCTTCAAGAGTACAACAAAGGCGCATTGATGGGCGTTGATGGAGAAAAAGCAGATGACGAATGTGTTTTGGTTGAGGATATGGATGAGACTGATGTCAAGACTGCTCAAGCTGTTTCCGACGTGACTGAGAACGGCAAGATCTATTGCGCTTGGGCTTGATGATGGCAAACACATTTTAAAATCTAAGTGAAACACCAGTCAAGTGTATCTGATTAAGAATTGAGCCAATACTTAATCGGCTTCTATTTATACATGTTTCTTTGTATATCCTTGATTTTCTCGTACACACGCTCCTTGGTCGAGCTCCTATCGAAGAGGGTATGAGGCGTGATGTAGTCATACCCTGCCCCCCGCCTGCTCTTAACCATACTTTTGAATACCAATTCCATCGAATGGGGATTTTTCATCCACGGTCCCAGCTTGTCGTTTTCTGCAGAAACGTGCACGCAGTACTCGTCCTGCTGCCGGACAAAAGAAAGAATCGATGCGGCCAACCCAGCAGCAATTGGTGTTGCAACCGATGTTCCTGACATAGTGTTAACAGCTTGATTGTCGCCTTTCTTGCCCATCGGCCAGTGAGAAGAGACATGCTCTCCAAGTAAACTAAAATTGACGTCTGTGTCATGCGCGGTCGGGTTGAAAGAAGAAGGGTTGCCGTTTCCATCAGTTGAGTGTATACAAAATACAGCAGGACAACCTGCTGGAAATGCTCTTCCGGAATTTCCTCCATCATTCGATGCCGCAGCGAATAACAATATGTCATTCTTTACTGCATAAGATATGGCTGTTGTAAGAGGCTGATCATATTCGCGAATCCCAAACGACATTGATATTACATCCACTTTCCACTGGGAAACTGCGTAATGTATGGCCTATAAGGAGGAAAAGAAATTAGCTCGGTCCAAAAAGTCCGCTCTGGCATAGTACACACCTCTGCAATGTCATTATAGGTACTCGGATCCAAAGTCTCTCGCCGTGCAATTCTGGCGACATAGATCTCAGCGCATGAAGCAACTCGGAGTAGTAGGCCAAGGGCATGAGTGCCGTGCCCGATTTCGTCTTGAATATCATGTGGTTGTGTGCCATTTACAAAACTTCGCGCATCCTTGATTCGTGGCTCTCCCATCAGAAGTGGATTTTCAGGATCGCATCCGGAGTCCAAGATGGCTATCCGCACCGGTTGAGTCCCAGCTTCGAGTTGGTCGAAAGGGATAACATGGCGATAAATTGAGGTTACGAGACTGTCCATCCATTGTTGCGAAAGTGGACTCCTGACAGCTGATTAGTGCGACAAACTCTAGGAGCAAATGGCCAACACCTTACTCTTGTGTGGGACCTGTCTGGTGACTTGCGTCAAAAAAGTACAAGCTGTGCTCTGAGGGCTTCGCGACGTCTGCATGGACGTGCAGTCCTGAAGAAGGTTGTGCCGACATCCGCAGCAACACGTTAGAGTCGAGGGATGTGCGGTTCACGGGCACGCTGTCGGACATGGAACGATGCGGATTTGTCCGGGCTCCGTTATTTGTATCAGAGGTATCGGCGTTCCCCGTCTGAGAGCGGACAAATTCCCGGCCAAAATCGCCCCAGCAGAGTTCATTTTGTCGAGAATCAAATGATCCCAGATTCTCCAATTGAATACTCCACGACTTGAACATTTCGGCCTCTAGTCGTTTGACAACATTCTGATAGAAGAGCCGCTGAACGCTTACAGATTCGAAGTCGGCGTGCTGTCCAGGGGGTAAATACTCCCACTGCAAGCATGCCTTTGTCGCGAGATAATAATCCAGACCCGCGTCAACTTCTAGAGTCTTGAGCATATCGAGACTGGTATAATAATCAGTATTGACGTTCCTGGCGGCAGTCGCGTCCTTGGCCATCAGCTTCACTGGTGTACAATAGTGAAGCTCACACAAAAGTATACCAAGCGCTAACACACTGGCATTAGGATGAACCATATGTTTAGAGGCACGAGAACTGTCATCGTTGTTTGTATCACGGGCTGAGATAATTGGTATGTGCTCCAGGGCTAGGAATGGTTTCGTAATATTGGGAAGTTCTCTATCCTGGAGTGGCTCGAAGAACTGGATATTCGAGTGATTGAAGGAAGGCTGCAGCCACGGTGTTTCCAGAAACGGAAGTAGTGCTGTAGCCAGTGTAAGAGCCAATACTCGCTTCCCTTTGAGTGGCAATGCAGATCGACCGCCAGGTAATTCTTGCTGACGGTTGAACAAAGCGGATAAGGATACTGTCCGAGAGACCCGATCACTGCCAAACGTCTTTGGTTGTGGACGAAGCCTCTGAAATATCCCACCCTCAAGAGCGAAATGCAAGCAATTTCTCTGATCGAGCGATTCAGCAATATCTTGGCAAATATGGACAAAATCGGTTGGGTTACTAAGTGTAGGCTCGGATAAGCTTCTCAACCTACGGTCGTGTATGTCTCTGCACCGAACGTGTTAGCGAACACCAGTCATGGCACGAAGCTTCAAGAGCGTACTTGACTGTGATTTTAGCTTCTTGCAATGCAGTTGCAGGCACGGAGCGCACGCCAAAAAATACTTCGAAGCTCATCTCAGTCCCTGAATCTCTCTTGCGTTGTGGTAGCGATAGTCTCACGCTCAGCCCCGAGCACTTCTGACAAACGCAAACCCAGTGTTGTCGCAACGCATTATCCAGGGACATCAAATGTCTCCTCATCAGCACTGCGAAGTCGGCATCTGCGTCTTCGAGATTTGATCCGCTGCTCGGCTCTTCACGAGGAGGCAGGACTCGGCGCTTCTTTGCCTCTCTATCCAAATGCGAAAGTTGCTGAATGACATCGTCGCTTTCTCGTCTCCGTTTACTAACGCGAATGGCAGTGCCTAGGTTTGCATCCCGATCGTGATTCGAACGCTCTATCATGCGGCGCACTGCCTGGAGCTTCGGATACGGCCCATATTGTTCTAGTCCCTACCACGTGGCCACGCGTTAGATTTTTGGACTGTACAATAATCGGATGTTGAGATGTCCTCAGATAGCGCATCCCGTTATAATATTCGACAGCATCAAAGGTCAAAGACGGGTGTTTACTGTATACCAAAAGTACTTACAAAATCCGACTCAAGACCAGAATCGTCTTGAACATAATCTTCCAATGCGCTCAGAGTTCTCGCGATGCCCTCTGAGTCCTTTGCGTCGAATTCATCGTGCTGTAGAAATGAATCCGTCCGCAGCCAGGCTTCGCGTGTTCGCGATTTCAGTGAC
Source organism: Seiridium unicorne (assembly GCA_039778275.1). Lineage (NCBI taxonomy): Eukaryota > Fungi > Ascomycota > Sordariomycetes > Amphisphaeriales > Sporocadaceae > Seiridium > Seiridium unicorne. The sequence goes on from JARVKF010000063.1 coordinate 4,833, forward strand.
GCTGGGTGTGCCGTCTTTTCCGGCTGCTTTCGAGCGAAGAATCCGAGCATGAATCTCAGCAGGCCTCGGGAATAAGCATCGTCCATGTTTGCGCATCAAAGATAATGAACCCGAAGATTCCACTGTGATGTCCAGGCGGGAAGATATTGTGCAATCAGCGGGAGTGCTCTATGTATTTACAGGAACTGTCAGATCAGGCTGCGCTACATTCACACCCCAAACCTCAGGACGTTGGTAGGTGTATATTGGGAAACAACCATCTGAAACCATAACATCATTACCAACCTAATATGTCACTTTTGGTACAACGGTCATCTACATCTCAACTGACGTGGTGCACCATCCTTCACTCTGGGCTTAACATGAAAGTGTTGCAACCTTGTCAGGGCGAATGAACGGGTGGTGACTTGGCCGGAAATAAGCAAAACCAAGATCCGTCAGCTACCTCCAAATTTACAGCACAGCACGAGTCCTCCGACCCTCCTTTCAGAGTTGGTGTGGGGGGGGGCACAAATCCTTGTAAAAGCTGACCCTCCATCTCAAAGTGGCAGCAGCGCCGCAGTGTTGAGGTTTGAGCGTCTTGGCACCTGGCGGATTTGATCTATTGTGCAGCTCACACCAGCTCTTCCATGTCGCTATTTTGGGGGAATGTGCTCACATCTGGCTGGTCTGCTGCAAGGTTTCACGGCGTCCCACACGCTGGGTGTGTATGAGATGGAGGGTATCGACTGAGCAAATTAGAGTCGTACAATAATTGTGTTGTACCAAATCCAATAGTTACTTCCCACGAAGCACTTGTGGCCAAGCAGGAATTAAGTGGCCAAGGTCAGACAGCCTTGTGGCAAGTCAACCACGTTTTTCATACGAGCAACCCCCTTCAAGAACTGAGGCTTGTATCTGCTCTCATTGAGATAGATTGACAAAGTCACAAAGATAGCATGATAAGAACCAGATTCGTACCAGATTGTCAAATCAGCAATCTTTGGGGAATCTCTTATATTATGTGTTTGGCCTTCACGTTTTCTAATAGATGGATTCATATTCGGATTCGGATGAAAATCAGCAGTGATGGCCACGGCTGGGCATGATTCGGGCCCAGAATCTCAATAAGATCCTGGCAGCCCGACGAATAATTTCATAGCCTCCTATTGGAGGAGTGGTGACAATGAGGCATGTTAGTGCTAGCACATTTTCAGCCATATGCAGGTATCCTGGTAATTGAAGTCGCCCGGCGGACATCATGCAAAAGTGCAAAAATTACGAAGCACCCGCCTATTTGTTCGGCGTGTAGCAGTCTGAAATATCATTGGTGTAAATACGAAAGCGATGATACTTGTACCCGCTACATATGCTTAAATAAGTATGTATCATTACTTAATCCGTTATCTCCAGTACTATACTATACTGGGCATAAGGGTAGATTTTTACCCGAGCCGAGTAATCCTTATATCAGGTTTTTCGCTTGTACTGAGGATTTCAACAAGATAGAAGCCCCTCCCGCGGAGCGGGAGAGATCTCAATCCATGCTTTCTACACCTTAGTCTTGACCCCCCCACCAACTGTACGCTTCAAGGTTGGTAAAATTCATGTCGTAGCATGACTGTTTCAACCCTTACTTGATTTTGAGAGTGCGTCTTCGCAGACTCTTTTACTTTTGCACGGCATCGCAAGCCCTTTTACGCGTCTTAAAACGACGTTTCTTTTTTAAGCATTACATCTGGTATGGGAGTACATACACTGTCGCCATGGCCTCATCTTCTTCCGTCTACTTCGATGCTCCTTCGGCATCCCTCTTCAAATTCCCGCCCCCCTCCGAACCCGAAGCGATACCTCCCTCCTACATCGACGTTCCCTTCACGATCCCAGACTCACTGTTCACTACGGCATTGGATCCCAAGGCTGCCATTACCATCGCTTCCACTTACGCCATCACAGTAGGGTTACTAAACTCGTATAACAAGTCGACCGGCAAGAAACCGTGGGTTATTAGCCAGACAGCCCCCTTCCGAATATTTATCATTTTCCACGATATATTCCTCGCCATTTTTTCGGTCTGGATTTTTATCGGTATGCTCGGTGCGTTACGGAGGTCTATTATTAGCCCTACAAATACCTATGGTCTAGCCGGAACCGTGGATAGCTTCTGCAAGCTTAATGGCCCCTCAGGCTTAGGCAACGCCGCTAGCTATAACCAGGAACAGAATAAATGGGAGATTTCCCCAAATCGCGATGATACCGGCAGACTTTGGAACGAGGGTCTCGCTTTCTATGGTTGGATCTTCTACTTGAGCAAGTTTTATGCGACGCTTGACACCTTTATTGTTCTTGCTAAAGGCAAGCTAAGTTCGACGCTTCAGACGTACTACCATGCCGGCGCCATATTATACTTGTGGGTCGGTATCCGCTATATGTCGGCCCCAATCTGGATATTCGTTGTTTTAAACTCATTGGTCCAAGCTAGGACGGTAAGTAGCGTCTTAATTGAAGTCGCTATAATAATAAGCGCTAAGCATCGCAATAGTATACTTATTATGCAGTAACAGCATTCAAAATTCACGTTTCCACCAATACCAAGCGCACCCTTACGATAATTCAAATCATCCAATGCCTAATCTGCGTCTGTTACGCGGTGCTGCACCCGTTCGTTCACTATACCATCCCTGTTCCAGTTGCTGCCTCGTTATATGCTAGTGTCGTGTCAAGCGCTGCGACTGCTGCGACCGAATCTAACGTTCCTGGTAGTCTCCTCGACAGCCTACAGGAGACCTGTTTCGGGGCCGCCAACAGTAGTGATATCTTATTTAGCCAGGAGACTAGTACTGATAGTGTTGCGTACGAGATGCTATTTGAGCCCAGTCCTTGCGTAACTACCACGGGTCAGATCTTTGCCGTTTGGCTTAACGTGTTGTACCTGGCGCCAATGACGTATCTCTTCGCCAACTTCTATTATACGAACCACATCAGACGTACCGTATTAAGGGGAAGGCTAGCACCGCCGACCGCTGCCCGAATGGCGCCATGAAAGACGAGCATGCCGGCTGGGTCACCACCCTCGGCCTCGAAACGGCGGTACACGGCCGAGATAGCGAGACCTCCGTCAAGTGGAGATGGAGGCTCTTGGCGGGAAGTCCGTGAGCTGCACCGCCGGAACGATAAGCATTACCTCTCTACATAGTGGGGGCGTTTCCGCAGCAAATAAAAATGGTCAAGAAAACCATTGCGTTATGGAGCGCTGTCCCAAGTTTCGAGATAAAATAATCTATGAAATGTACAATTGATCGTGCGGTGCATTTAAGGGCAATTAACTGGGGAATTGATACGCGCGAGTACACTCATCCCTGAGTACAATTCCGATGCAGGTAGTTTTTGTTGTTAACCAGTGTTATTGAAGATTTTTCGTGGGGAACGTCCCTCTTAGGGCATATCAAGCCGCCTAGAGCAGGACCCTACTCTGTAGCCAAAACGCCTGTAGATGCTCGTACCGTGTACTCGGATCAGTGCAGAGTTTTGAAAGACCAGTTTTACAGCTCCATGACTTGCTCTACTCTTAGAAAATAACCGTGCTCGTGGACAGAACTCGCCTCTGCGTAGGCATCCGCAATTTTCGACCTATTGATCTTGTTAATACTGCGTACTGGTCAGCAGCATATTTCAAAATGCTAAGACATTGCAAAGTCGCCCACAGCAGGCGTCAGCCAGCGACATGCCTTCGGTTACCTCACAGAAACATGGAGTCGACTACCGATTTCCCGCAGAAGGTTACAGACGGCGAAAAAAGGCCGAGGATCAAGTCGAAAGAGACCCGACGATGGTCTGCCAGGGAGCATAAGTTGAATCGCCAGAGTTTAGAGACAGTGGGGGCATTTCAAGCCAAATTGGCGGAAACATCTCAGATCAACGTGGCTGGGGTCAAAGCGAAGTCGAAAGAGTATGTTATAGTCTTTGCACGACGCTGAGGGGACAAGAGTGTTTTCAAATCCGACAGCCGCTGCCGCCACCAAGATACTGTGAGAGAACGGATTTGGGGATTGGAGAGAAGCTCTGAAGAACGTGAAATCCGTAGTTACCATGGATTTCTTCCAGTTCGTTTGCCGAAACTACCAGTTGGCGGCAAGGAGCACTTTGTCCACATACACAAGACAGCTTCAGTAGCTGTACACGCTTGTCACGGGGCAATTCATGGACCGCAACGAATCGAGGGAAGTGCGTAAGGTACGGTACACCGTTCCTACTTCGATCCTTCGTATGACTATGATTCACTAATGCTTTGCAGCACCACGATAACTCCCTTATTAGGGACTTCGATCTCCGCCAATCCAATTTCAACGGCAAACCCGTCGTTAGCTGGCCAGAGCTGCGCGTCATCCAGACTTACAAAATTGCGTACGATAAGGTGGTCTTCAATGGTGAAAGACATCGACTACATTATACTACATACTACAGTATCCATTGCTACACTGGGGCTGGTGGCTGGGTCGCGGTTGTGGGGGCAGTCACAGATAGCTCGTGTCAATTCCGGGAAATTCCCGACGGGAATTAATTAGCTCAGTCAAGCCTCTACATACTTATTTTCGTGCCTCGCCTCTATAGGTGAACCAGGGCACGCGCGCATGTTAGTCTTACCCGCGATTTTTGTGCGTGCAATAACATGGTCCCAGACTGGTTCTGAAACGATCTGCCCCCGGATCCTCAAATAATCGAAAAAAGAATAAGAGAGATCAGAGCTTAAACAAGGACGGCACAGGATCCAATAAGATCAGAACGAGCCCAAGGGCAAAGGGACAAGTTACAGTCATAGCGGCGCTAGGTTATAGCAGATGTTTCTGTTGTTGCCCGGTTTAAATCATCTAGCCTTTGGGTTATTCGATGTGCTTATAAATTTAGTTCCATTTTCCAAGTCAAGGTTTTTTTATCTTCCCTCGACCACATACCGGAATCACTGTTGTCGTTGGCTCTCGTTCAACCGTCCTCCTTGAAGACAGCACTCAGCATACCAGAGGCCAGTATCTCCATAGATCCATATGCACCTAGTCGAGGTAGACTCAACAGCCCTAGGTAATTTTACTTTTTACTCTTGAGCAAGGTTCACTGACCTGTTCTAGGTCCACCGTCCAGCATGATTCAAGACGAGGTAAGAACTTTTTGCACCTAGAACATGGATCGGACAGGAGCAGGAGAGAAGAAATTTTACAGGTGCGCACCAATGACGCTGGTGGAAGAAAGGTTCTTCGCGCCCACATGTCTCCAAAGGGATACTGTAATCAGGTTCCTGAACATGCCCCGCAGTCAATTGCAGCTACTACTCGCCAGGCCTAAGAACGGCCGCTGGCCGACCCACGTTCCTTACATTAAGGTAGGTTTGTGGTCCAGTCAGTAGGCGATTTTAGCTCTGACGAGTGGGTCTAGTAACAGCGACTTGTTGTTGAAACAGGTGGCCCAGCCACCCTCTTTTCGGGCTTCCCAGCCACACATACATGTACATATACTAGACTATCTCCTCTCCTTCCAGTTCTCTCTCTGATACTCAATCAATCAACCAATTCACCCCTCATAACCTTCGTCCATCTTGACACTTGTCTGCAATCCGACTTGCGCCGATGCCGTCTGGCCCGCACTGCATCTTTTGGTCCATCGTTCAACCTCTTATCACTAATGCTAACAGCGCGGAGTGAAAACAGAGAAAGGAGCAAGGCAGAAAGAAACTCCTCCTCTCGATGATGCGCCTTACGCGCCCTTGTGCCATTTCATGACACCCGGCATCTTGGGGTCCTTCTCGACGTACTTGCAGTTATTGAAGACCGACCATAGCTGGCCGTAGAAGGAGCGGTCGTCGTGGTGGTATAGGTCGCCCAATATAGGCTTGATAGCCTCGGTGGCATCCTCCGCGTAATAAAAAGGGATGCGGCTATTAAGAGGATCTATTAGTTAAGAATTCTGGCAAGTTTTTGGGTTAACGAGAAAGAACTCACGCAAACAGGTGGTGTACAACGTGGGTGCCGATAATACCGTGGAATAAGTGGCGATCGATCCAGCTAAAATCACGGTCGATAGTAGATAAAGCGCCCTTGACGAACGTCCAGCCTTCGGCGTCGTAGTGTTTTACCTCGGGATGGTTATGGTGTAAGTAAGTAATAGCGATCAGCCAGTGGTGAACCCAAAAATACGGTACGCCGTATAAAAGGAACGTTTGCCAGCCGCCGATACGTTGTGCCGTTAAGTATAAGGCATAGCCGACAAGCGCCAGGCCAATATCGGTAATTAGCACGTATATGGCCTCTTGGGGACGAAATACGACACCGGTCGGTTCGAAATGGCTTAAACGCCACCAAGCACCTTTGCGTTGTAAACTTTTAGGGCCGGCGGAGATGTTGAATATTAGGTATGTTTGCCAGGCGAAGAGCTGATGGGTTATAAGTTTAATCAAATTAATAATAGGGGCGTCTTCGATTATTTCCGGGCTAATACCCAACCACGATAAATAGGCAATTTTATTTTCGTAATTCTCTTTAATAGCGGGTACGAAAGCCATATCGCGGTCCATATGGCCTGTATATATGTGGTGGCGGGCGTGACTAAACTTCCAAGAAAAGTAAGGGACTAATAGGATACTATGGAGAACCCAGCCGACGATATCGTTAAGGCGGCGGTAGAGCGAAAAGGCACCGTGGCCGCATTCGTGTGCTAGAATCCAGATACCGGTACCGACGAGTCCCTGGGTGAAGCCGTAGGCTGCCCATATTGCTACGCGGTAATAGACGTTTTTTAAATCCGGGATATAGGTTAACGCTGCGTATCCAAGGCCGATAGCCAAGCATAGGTCCCGGAAGACATAGGATATGGAGATGGCTACCGAGGGCTGGAAGCAGTGTACCGGGATGGCCTTGCGGATAGTATTGATATCTGGGTAGACGGGCTCGATGGACTGCTGAGCGAATTAGCAAAGGGTCGGCTCGAATCGAGCACAGTCGACATCTGTCCACATCGAATATCTCCTGTTGGGCGTTCCGTACCTGTTCAGTATCTCTCTCCTTAACAGTCCCAGTCGTCTCGGTAGCGTTGGTAGTAGCTGACGGCGCCATTTTGATGAGAAGGAGTCTGAACCTAGGGCCAACAGACGTTCAAGAGCTCGTGGGAAATCGTCTCCTCGAAAGAACAGGTCAGCGAGAGTGCGATCAGCTCTGGTTTCATTCCAGCTCGTCCCAACAGACTGTCCCTCCAATCACTCATCACTCCTACTGCTACAGTACATGGCAATAATTTTGCACCCCCTGTCAGGTTTCTTATCGAGGACTTAAGCTGGATACGGTAAAACGTACACATCTATGCGATCTTTGATGCCGGTTATATCGGTAGGATACTTGCCAGGGGTGCAAAATTATTGCCATGTACTGTACTGGCACCCATTTTCTCCTTCCCTGGGTCTCCTCCCCCCCTTCTCGGGTACCTTCCTTCTGCCAAGCATGGTCCGCCTGCGCGCGACCCTTTTCGTCTCAAGACTGCATGTCCATCCCTGATCCCCCTTCAGGGGACACTGCAATGACTGCATCCTTCTGAGGCCAATCAACCCATTGTTGTCAATTCGTACGTGGCCTGAAGTATGCGATTCTGACTATCTGGCCTCGATGGAAGCTTTGCAGGCGTACTACTGCCGTTCACTAGAAGAACCCCACCGGAGTATGATATTACCAAACCGAATAGTGGCATACAGGGCTGGGTGATACTAAACCCCCCATCCTCCCCCGACCCCCCCTTCTTTTTACCCCCCCATGTTAAGGTTTGGGTTATTCAAAAAAAATCTAAAATTTAAAAAAAAAAAAAAAAAAAAAAAAAAAAAAAAAAGAAAAAAAAACCACGGCGAGTTAGCTATTGACTCCGGCGTGCGTGGTTTAGCCTCTCGTCCTCATCATTGTTACTGCAAACGAGCTGCGCATTAGGCTGGTCGCAGCGCGTCCAATTGGAAGATTGGAAACTCTGACGAGTCGACTTCCGGCTAGCTGGCATAAGACGCCTCTCGTTGGAGCTCAAGCATTAGGAACGGCGGGACTTCCGTGTCTTGCATGTAGCAGGTTACATACGAGCATGTCGGCTTACCACATGGAATTCTGCGGATTTACTCAACCGTTTAGTGGTTCCATACGCAGATCGTGTCGCCAAGAGATTCGCAGCATAAACCATAACCAGACGTCATACCCATAATCTATTGTTAAAGTTTTAAAGTTCAGTGAATACAATGGGACTGTTTGTTTTCATTCCAAAACTGCTGCCTTCCATCGGCTGGTGAAATCTGTTGAAATGTGGGTGGCTGGTACGCCCCACACTGTGGCTGTATATAGCGAGAGCCTCTTTCACATCCTCAAGAGTTGCTCTTCAAGCAACTACAATACACTATGTTGCACATACGCCTTTTGACAAAATCCGTCGGGTTTTATTTTCCTAAAACATGCATGACGTTGGGCATTTATGCATTGACTTTGACCAGCCACCTAACTTGTACCAGTACATAATATTCGTCCCTTGTCTAATCTTGACCCTGTTTGTTAGGATAGCGTAGCGCCGTAAAATGCCCAATTAATGGCACGAGGTGTAAGCATGAAATTAAACCTACCCAGTTAAGGGACAATCACATTACTCCTGTGTGCGGAGCTTCCGATTTGGTGCGTGGCGGCGCCAAATATTTGACCTACATTGAGTCAACGTGACCCAGGCCTAGCCCCACTCCGTGCCCTACAACCCAAATGCCAGCGAATGGTAGTTCCCGTTTACAAGATTCTGATTTCGTTTCGTTTTTGCCTACCAGCCAGTCGGCGACCTGGCTAGTCTAAGGCCGGGAGGCATAGGCTCACCGGTTGACCGGGTTCTACCATGCTATCCTTGACTGCGGGGCTAGTTTTTCGAACCCCTGCACTCCGAGGCTTGATGCCCTTCTTACCACAAGAGCCATATTTTGTTTTCCAAGTTTTGCCCGTAGCCTTGCCTCTTGAAGGGTCAAGGGTCTATATGCAGTTAAAACTTTCTCTCATGGTGTCGTAGTTGGAAAAGGACAGGGCTTGCTCAGCCAAGCGTATCTTCATTCTACGCCGGAGTTTGCTCTCTACCATAACTGTGCGTTCGGCGTGTGAGCGTATCTTTAAGGCAAGGGTAAGGCGGTCGAATTCCGAGAAAAACAATGGGACATCGGAGGATTACTCAAGCTGCTCCAAGTCTCTTCTTCGTAGAGCGACGATGTTGTTTTCGGCGATACCGAACGCTTGCCATGTCGCTTTAACAAAGACGTTAAAGTTTTGCATTCCTGCTGAATCGTGCGACAGCGTTGCAGCCCAGTCCAAGGCTGGGCCCTCATCATGTCCGGCGAGGTAGGCGGTTTTTTTACCGCCGCTATCGTCATAGTCGTCATCCTGTTTGAAATGGACCCTGGCGAGAGCGACGATTCGGTTTAGGTTCTGCCAGTTGCTTCCATTGAATTTGATCTCCTCTACCTTGAATGTGGACGGCGGAGGCATCTTATGATGAAATGCTTGGGAAGTACGGCTATGACCAGTCGTATGCACGGAAGGCCAAGAAGACTCGCTTTATATGAGTAAGAAAGGATGCTGATTTTGAGGACTTCTAGGCCTGCCGCCCTTCGAGTGAGATGAGGTGAAATTTGCAGTCACATACACGCGCAGTAGGTCTTCTGCAAAACTCAGACACCAAAGCTACAGTGATTCCAGGGCCACAGTGGCCTTACTCATCGAGTAGTTTCGATCACTCGTGGAAGATATGTAGAATTCCTGCCTAGAAACAATGAAGATAATATGTAGCCCCCGCGGAAGCCTTTGACTCATGCAGACAGGGGTCTTCATCGTACACATATTATATAATCAACGTTGCTTCCTCCTCAGATCTCCGGCGCGCGATTCAAGTCCAGGTGCGGCAATACAAGGCACCTCAATGCCCACCTCATGAATAGCCGAGAATGCATATTGGCAGGCAAGATGGGCAAGATCCTCGTTCATCGAGTTAACCGGTCCCCGGGGGCCCAGCAGACGCCTATCACCCTCCGGCGCTATTGCTGCTCCTTTCGCGACTTCCTGGGCAATTTTCGGATTGTGGTCCGGATGAGGAGGTAAAACCACATGAAGTTGAGACATACCAAAATGGAGCCGCATATGAACCAGAACAAGACGGTGGCGAGCGAGACCGGCTCAGGCCGCATGCCGTTCCGGCTGAGCTCCTGGAACGCAGCCCAATCGGCGGCCGAGAGCTCGTCCTTAGTTAAGGACATGTTGGAGATGACCCACAAGTCCCATATGACCAGAACAGTCACGTAAGTACCTTGCACCACGCGAATCACGCCGAAGGATAGTATCCAGACCACGGCGTTAAAAACGGAGGGGCCAGACGTCTCGAGCTCCAGCTTGGTGAAGATGCGATAAGCGCCTTGAAAAATGTTGGTGACCTCGTAGATGAGGTAGTGAGGCAGATAGAACTGTAAGATGGGTCTCTAATAGAATACGATGTGTGAGATACGGAGCGTTTCGGAACCAGCAACCTTGAAAATAGGAAATTGATAGCCTAAAAGCCATGACTCACGTATACGCTAAACAAGAGGGCGCATCCCACAATTCCGTGGACGATGAATTCAAGCTTGCTTGACTTGTCCGTGAGCATCTCGCCGATGTGCCAGGCGAAGAAGCCGGCGGAAATACTTAGGAGCCAGACTTGGGTGTCGTCATAACCAAATATGCGCTCGATAATCGGGGCGTGAGAGCGGGCATCGGCCTGAGTTATATACAGGTAGAGCTCGTAAGGCCCGATTATGAAGCTCTCAGTGACATAGGTGATGCGCAGACGCCAGTCGGCCTTCTGGGCGGCGGTGCAAGCGGCCCACCGCTTGGGTATGAAGAAGCGGGGGACGTACTCGGCGAAGTAAGTGTATAGCACGTGGAAAAAGACTGCCGACCACACGACGGTCGAGAGATTTTGTGGCAGAGTCCGGAAGCCAACATGGTTCAGAGCGGATTGCACAGCATCCTGCAGCCAAGTCAGCGACGGCATACCGATCTGTTGAGTAAGATCGGCGTGCTCTTGATGCTTAGGCTCAGTAGGTGGTAGAAGACGTGCGGGTATTCAATCGTGTCTAGCCTTATAGATTGATGCCTCAGCGGTGTGGAAGTACACAGCGATAAAGAAAAGGAAATAAAAAAAAGTGAAGATGTAGCCGAGAACGCGAGCGATTCAGGTATGTTTTGCACGTAGATATGATCACTAGTCGTTGAAACATTAGTGGAAAAGGGTAGGAGAGGAAAAATAGTCTCCTCCAGGTGAGGAGGGGGGAAATCTCTATTATCACCCAAGGTATCTATTGAGAGGCTACACTAATGTAGCTACAGTGGGGTGCCGCGGGCGCTAAAAGAGGGCGAACGCATCAGCAAATGACATTGATGTAATTATTCCCGCAACTATCGACCTATCAGAACCGCAAGGTTCGACCCTTCAAACGGTGAGACCACAAACAGTTAATCAGTAGTGTAGCCGAGGACACGGACCGAACAGGTAGAAGAGTTCGTTATGGGCAATAAAGTAAACCTTTTCTAACAAAAGGTACTTGAAATGGACTTCGCACGAGACTGCAATGATAGACTATTATGAGAGCTAGCGCGCAAGACTGCCTTGTAAGCTCCCTTGGACGAGAGACTGCTTTCTGGAGTACAAGAGAATGCTGAATCGTAGTCTCCTGGCTTTACTTGTGACTGATTATTATCTATTCATGCTAACAAATAACTTTATCTATTAAATTCGATTCACGTGTAGGTGCGGTTTCCTTTCTTACCATCCTCCTCTTCGCGCCGGACTCTATATAGCGCTGACGTGTCTCCCCCACCCGGACTGAAGTTCTTCAGAGACGTTGAAACCAGTGTTTCGCACGTCTATCTCAGGCCTGACATTTCCGATTATAGTGGTTGTAGTCGAAGGCTTGTAATATTCCGGTTAGGTGAATCGTCATAGACATGACCACCAGGACGTGGAAGATCTGATGCGAGGACCCGATGATGTCGAATTTCCCCGGCCATCGACTCTCGGGGAACTTGAGCTGTTGAAAAAGAACAGTTAGTCAGACGATTGCTCAAGTAGCCTCCATCATGCACATGTCCAACTCGGGGCCTGACCGTATATAAAAGAGTTCCGAATAGTACCAACCCCCCGTGCGCCATATAGTAAGGCATCCCAGATTGTTTCATCATCTGTGCGCCACCAAATAGAATGCAGCCATGGATCAGTGGCCCATAGCCAGTCAGGCCAGTCGATACGAAGACAACCGCTCGGAAAATGCGATATTTCCGGCCTTGGTACTTTGGGTTGACCATGATGAAGATGGTAAAGGATCCGAGAACTCCAATCTGCCAGTCACGGCCAAAGTCAATGCTCCGCGCACGAAGAAGGGGGACCGGAAATGAACATGTGGAGTTTTACTTACCATAGACCAGTAGATGATGCGCTCGGTAGGTTCGCACCAGAAGATCATGTATATCGCCGACACAAAAAGACCCAACAATAAGACCATGATACCAAGCAGGTCCATGCGCAGCCATAGCTTCTCAACTTCGTGGGAGTGATTCATCAAGGTGTGGTACATGACGGACAAAGCCAGGCAGGTAGAGACGGTGAAGAGGTAGAAAGTGAAGATGAAGATGTCGGTGCCAGTGACGCCCAGGTACCGACTCGTCAGGTACTGCACGATATACCACTCGCCGAGCAGGAAGACGACCAGCGGTATCAGGTGAGTCCAAATGTTCATGAACTCGTTGTGGAGGTACGTCCAGCTGCCGAACGAGACCCGAGCCGAGCCGGAGATGGGGCGGTAGCCGTGGCGGATGTACTCATTGTCTTGGTGCCATTCGGGCAGCTCGTCGAAGGTTATGAGCGGCTCTCTGCGCATTCTGCCGGGCCTGGAGCCGCGATCATTGAATGAACTGTTCGAAATCGGAGTTACTGGGCTTGAGGGCCGATTTTGGCGCTCGTGCGGCGACGAGACTCGCAGACGGGGAATAGGTGCCATTTCTTCCGCATCAACCGATAATGCTTCAGATTGAACATGGACGAGAGAGTTCGACATTAAAGACTCGGGTGCGATGCTCTCCATTGTGCGCAACCCTTTTCGTTTGACAACCTGAACTCAGTTGCGCTGCACACCACCTTGACCAAGGTGGTCACGTCCTTCGCCAAAACTACCTCGGTCTTGCTTACCATTTTTATTGCCTTGGAGTGTGCCACAGAGCCGCGTGTATGCTTGATTCGGCTATTTGCAAAGATTGACATATGCGGCCGCCTGCAGCGTGCCCTGAATTAAATCATGTACCCTTCTTCACGTTGGGCACCCTATAGTAGTGCAGGTCCGTAGCCTGCCTACATTGGAGGGCTGGCGGGAAGTTGGCTAGTGGCGTATGTAATAGAAAGGAAGGCTTGGCATTGGCCTGTTAAAACTATTGGCCTATGAACGACAGGCCTGGGCACCTCCGAACATGGAGTGGGAGGAAGAGATGTTCAGAGCCGCACGAGCCACTTTAGTCGCTCGTACCTGAGGGTATCGACCGAATTCGAGAGGTATCTCGAACGTACCGCGACGTCCCTCAGGAGGTTTGGGGACCGCATCCAGAGCTCTCCAGCAAGCTGCAGCCCGTGTGCCAGCGCTTTCGTGTAAACGCAGCCTGCGCTCATTAGCCAAGAATATTTATCGACTCATTGTTTCGCTCTGGTGGTCTCGTCAACACAATACTGTGTCTGTAAAGCGTCTACGGAGGAAGGACAGCGTGCGCTAAACCCTACGACTGTCCAACGACCCAGTGACTACCTCTACCTAGATATGACGTCCCGCAACGACTACTCAATCGGATGGGTCTGTGCGCTGTCCATAGAAGTAACCGCCGCCAAAGCCGCGCTCGACCACATCCATAACAAGCCCCCACCAGATCACAAGTTTGAGAAAGACGACGGCGGCAACAACTACATTTTCGGGGATCTGGAAGGCCACAATGTGATCGTGGCTTACTCGGAACTGGGTGCTTACGGCGAAACGTCGGTCGCGGACGTGGTCGCGCGCTTGCATGCAAGCTTCCCATCAGTCCGATCCACCTTAATCGTTGGCATTGCAAGAGGAGTGCCCAACACAGCGGAGGACGTCCGCCTTGGTGACGTTGTGGTGAGCAAGTCGACAGGCGGTCTGCCGGGTGTCGTCCAGTACGACGCGAACTGGGCGCTAACTCAAGATGTTGCGTCCACCACGCCGGCCAAAGTCCCAGACCAGCCAACATCATCGCTTCTTACCGCCATCGGTAAGGTGGAGACAGCCGCCATCTTCAACGACAGCAAGACGGTAAGGTACATCTCCGAGATGGTGCGGAGAGACCCCGCCACCTTCTCCCGTCCCAGTCCTGAACAAGATCGCTGCCCTGATGGGATCGAGCTCGGTATTCTACGGGATCCATCGTGCTCCGTTGTCCATTACGGCCTCATCGCCTCAGGGCCTCAGCTGATTCACGATGGAGCGGCTCGGGACGGGCTAACCCGCCGACAAGGCATCCTCTGCGTGGATACAGAGATAGCCGGCCTCAAGAATGCTGCTCAATACCTGGTCATCCGTGGTATCTGCGACTACTTGGATTCACACAGCTCCGAGATCTGGTATGCCTACGCCGCCGTGGCAGCTGCAGCGTATGCTAAAGAGGTCCTTTCAATCATACCCGTGGTGGCGACCAAGCGGCCAAAGACTGTGGCAACGGCAAACCCATACGCCGAGGCCGCGCCGGTCCTTGACGCTTTGCTCTTGACCAGACCGGAAGTCGACCGGAAATCCCTCATCGCACTGAATGGGCGAAGAGTCGATGGTACCTGTGAATGGCTAGTGAAACACCCTCGTTATCGAGAATGGCTGACAGACGCTGGTCCTCCACTGCTCTGGATCTCGGGCGGCCCTGGTAAAGGTAAGTCCATGTTAGCAATTTACACCACCGAGATACTACAGCCGACGGTGGATGCCGAGGGAAATGTTCTTCTTTACTATTTCTGCAGCAACCGCGATAAGAACAGAAACTCCGCTGTGACCATTATGAGAAGCATCATACATCAGTGGGTGAGCGTTCAACCCTATGTGGCACAATACGTCAAGACCAGCTTCGAGGGGTCCGAAACAACCAAATATACCGTCTCTGGGTTTCTGCCCCTGTGGAGACTTTTCGTGGTCCTGCTTCGAAAAACAAAGTCCTCACAGATAGTCTGTGTCCTGGACGGTCTGGACGAGTGCGAGAAAGAGACCCTTGGACAGCTCCTCGATGCTGTTGGGGATAATCTCTCGCAGCCCAAGGGGGAGGGAGAGCCTCGACTGAAGCTCATTGTCTTCTCAAGACCCAAACCAGCCATATTGGACACCAAGCTCGGTCGATATTTGCAGATCAAATTGGACGAAGCCGATTTAGACGTAGCACACGATGTCAACACGTACATCGTCGCCAAGGTAGCTGAGATAAGCAGTGAGCAGGGCCTCTCCAAGGAAATGGCTACGCAAGTCCAGCAAGCCTTGTTGGCCGGCGCCGATGACACCTTTCTGTGGGTGGGATTTGTTGCTAATGAGCTTGAGGGGAGGAACTGGGACCAAATCCAGGAAATCCTCCATAGTGTTCCCAAAAGCCTTGGTGGAGTCTACCAGCGGCTGCTCCAGCAACTGGACGATAAGGAGCAGTTGATCCCAATTCTCCAATGGGTAATTCTCGCTGCGCGGCCCCTCACAATGCAAGAGTTGACAGTAGCAGCAGGGATCCAGCCATCTGGTTCCCTCTCGACTATTGAAGTGACCCGGGCACGTCTCAGACAATGTGGCTTGCTTGTGAAGATCGAAGCAGGGGTGGTCAACCTGGTCCACGAGTCGGTAAAGGAGTTCTTCCAGAGCGACCAAGTTAACATTCATGGCATCGATATGTTCCACATGAACCGTAACACCCACAGGGCACTGATGCGGACCTGCTTGGCGCACGTGGAACGTGGCTACGGGACTTCAAGCAAAGTCCAGGGGACGGCGCCAAGCCAGGATCCCCTCCTGCAGTATGCCAGCCTCTATTGGCCGGTACATTTCCAGCACGCCATGGATGTGATCGATGCTCGATCAGACTTTTCACGTACCTTCTTCCACGGTTCCTCTCCCATCCGGAACAAATGGTGGAAGTTCTACTGGGAACACGACAAGAATGGAGGCAATCCACCCTCATTCACGCTCCTCCATCTTGCCGCGTACCTCGGCAACGTGCTTTGGGCCAAAATGCTCATCAGCAAGCACGCCCGGCTCGTCTCGCGAAAGGACAACTACGGCCGCACGCCGCTTCAATGGGCCGTGAGCCAAGATCACCTGGAGATGGTACAGCTGCTAATTGACAGCGGCGCCCCGGTCAATGGAAAAGATCGGGGCAGCCAGACGGCTCTTCATGTCGCCGTCACTGGGCAGAACAAGGACGTCGTGATGATACTGCTCGACCATGGCGCTAAACTTGAACTCATGACTGAGCACGGCGACACGCCGCTCATCCGTGCCATTCAGGCGCATTCGAAGGAACTCATCCAGATATTGCTTGAGCACGGAGCACAGGTGGATAAGCTACCAACGCCGCCAGGAGTGATTGCTCTGTGTGGACCCTCGACCCCAATGGAAGAGAGGATCACGAAGCTCCTGGAGCTCGAGCGCCACATTTTCTCCGTACGATATGAGAAGGCGTCGCGAAAGAATGACTTTGTCATGAAGGGTCTACGTCTTGCTACGCGCTTCCCTATCATTCTACAGGTGATGGGCAGGTATCTCAATTTCGTAGCGCTGAACCGCTGGGAGCACTTCTTTGTACTGCAGGAGCTCGTCAGGGGGAACAAAATGAACGAGCTACGGCCGTGGGCCGACGAGTATAGCGAATTTTTTCTCCAACTGGTCCAGAACAGGAATCACAAGGGGCTGAAGGCTATTCTCGAGGTGTCGATCCGCATTCTGCGCGAGGTCGCCCCTGGTGATCTGTTTGCACTTCTGGTCATCATCATTATCGTTGGCGCAACGACAAAGCTAGCTGCTATTCGAAGTGGGTTCAGAGAAGGAGATGCCATCGTGGGGTGGGCATTCACCCAATATGCTGACGTCGCCTCCGAGAGAGACGCAAAGGAAGCCCTGCACCTTGGCCTTCGCAAGGTCCTGGGCGATTTCGACGCCTGTATCCAAAGCGACATGTGGGAGGAAACGCTGGCCTGGGCGACGCTCTTCGTCACGCAGCATCTGTCCATGATCGAGCTTGGTAGCCCGCAACTGACTGACTACCTGGGCACGGTGATCGCCGAATTCTACCAGGGCTATATCGACGGCGTTCACGAAACTGAATTGTTTGGCGTCCTGAATCAGGCGTGGGCCAGCGAGTTCTCCGTCATCAGCAAGCACCGCGACTCTACCAGACTGCGCCTCCTATTGACGGCCATCTTTAACCTCGCAGCGCAGAGCAGTGGTGCCAAGCCAACAATAGCAATACGGGCACAGGAGCACTTCCTGGACATAATCCCCGCATCATGCCTGATCCTCTGCCAGGGAAAGGACGGCGCCACTGCACACCAGTGGCTTATTGGCGAAGCCATCACCGAGGAAATGATTGTCCGGATCGCAAAGCAGTCCCCGGGCCCACTCCAGAAGCTGGCCAACAAGGCCTTTATCGAGTGTCTAATCATCGGCAAACAATACGGCCTGGCATCGCCTAGAGCGGCCCAGGCAAGACAACTGAAGCTGCACCTTCCAGAGGTTGAGAGTATGGCGAGGCGAATTGTTGGGTCATGAATAAGAGCTTGTCTGTGTAAGCCTATAGTTGAAGAAGTGGTGGAGCAAGGCAAGGGGTGTGAGGGATGATCATGAAACTGTATAGTAGGCTCGGATGCAATAACTTTCACTCTCTTCTGTCTATATGCTGGTTTGTTTAGGAGGTGATGTGGGTCTGGCATTGGCCCTAGAGCCCCTTGATTCCATGTAAGGTCAACGAAGGTATAGCTTTTAACTAAGTAGTATGGATGTACACCTGTATGACTTGTATGTCTGCCTTAGCCATCTTTCTAGCCTTTCATTCCCTTATCTTCCCAAGTATATGTATATGTCTTACTACCTGAATAGCTGCCAAAACTTCTTTCCGCGGCCATCTTTCGCTTTGCGCTTGTTGTCCTTTGTTTGAGTGCTTGGCGGTGATGGGGAGCGTGCCGGCGAGGACGGATCTGGCGAGAGTGACGCTGGTGGAGCCGCGGAAGCAGGGAATGACCGTCCAGAAGGGATAAAGGGGAATTGATCCATCATGGGTGTTAAGGCCGATCCATCCGACATTGGCGAAGTAGAGCTCGGCTCATCCAGTGTGAATGCGACTGACCGATCCTGGGCGGAACGCCGGAACCCTTTCGGTCTGAGTACGTACTTGATCTGACGATCGACCTCGGGGTCGGTTCCATGCCTCTCGTAGCCAGCGCGGTTGAGCCGAAGTATTATTTCACGGTTCGGAATGAATTCCTCCCATGTTCTGCGTCCAGTAGGGAGGATGCTGTGGTTCGCGCCCATCTCGAGAAGCAGGTCCACGATGCTGAGCATTTGCTTCTTGGCAGCGTAATAGAGCGCGGTTCTCCGTCCTGAGTCCGTGCCATCGATGCTGTGGCCCGAGTTGATGAGCAATCTGATCATGGGCACGCTGCCCGTGAGGACAGCCTGCCGTAGGTGTGTGGTGGCCCTACAACAGCGTGATTTGCCAAAGGCCAAGTTGCTGGTTGCTTTGTATGAGTGGCTGCCGGGCTGAAGATTTAGCCAATCTTCTGCCGAGAGACCACGCTGATCGAGAAGCGTCTGGGGTTCATTTATGATGCGGCCACCAAGTAGGATATCAACGGTGGTCAGATCTCGGCGGTGGACGGCGAGATGGAGGACGGACCAGCCATCATTGTCCTCCAGGGAGGCACTGGCCCTTACTCGTTCGTCCTCCAGGAGGCGCTGGACGACGTGAGAGTGGCCCATGAAGGAGGCGTGATGCAGTGCGGTCCAACCGTGACATGTTGTCCTAAGCGGGTCGGCCCCCTCTTGAAGAAGCAGGCTGACGATGGGAACCTGTCCTCCGTTTGCAGCGCAGTGCAATGGTGCCGTGCCGTAGGAGCTGATAGCGTTGACGTTGGCACCTGCCTCCAACAGCAACTGCACAACCCCGAGATGGCTCTCCTCCGCTGCCCAGTGCAAAGCCGTCCAATTATCGCGACCGCGGAAGTTCGGATCCGCGCCAGCCTGGAGGAGCAGCCGCACGATATCGAAGCAGCCAACAGCTGCGGCTTCTTCGAGGGGGGTCATCTGCGCGCTTCGATCCTGGTTAAGGCTCGCACCGTGAGTGATGAGCAGTTGGGCAATGGAGGACCGGCCAAGACCGGCTGCCCAACCCAGCGCAGACTTCCCATCCTTGCTACTTGCATTCACGTTAGCGACGCCCGAGGTCAATAGGGTCGAGACAAGAATAGGATGACCAGCAACCACGGCCCACAGCCATGGCGAGAATCCTTGTGCGTCAGTCGCAGTCATGTCAGCACCGTGGTCCAGTATTACGCCGGTGCTCTCAGCGAGCCCCTTTTCTACCGCATAATGGAGCGCTGTCTGGCCGCTGTCATCACCTAGATCGACGAGGGCTTGACCGGCGGCGTCAAGGAGCAGTCTAATCATCTCTGGACCAATGCCAGACTCATCCATGGCAGCGTAGTGCAGTGCCGTCCTGTTTTTCTTGTCTTTACTGCCAACGACACTGGCGTTTACCTGGATCAAAGACTTAGCCAAGTGCAGGTCGCCGGCCTGCACCGCACGGTGAAGCTGCGTCATTCCCGACCTGTCATTGTCCTCCAAGCCGAGCGCTGTGACTCCTGCATTGATCTCTTCCTCCTCGTCGTCGTTACCGGGACCACGCTGAATAGCCGCAGAGCTGTCTTCGTCCTGGTAGTCGAGATCCTCGTCATCCAGCAGACTGCACATTGATGCGCGCGGCTGCGGGGGCCCTTGTGCGTCATGCTCAGATACAATGTCACTGCCGACGTGGTCAGCGTCCTCATCGCCATCGCTAGGAAGCTTTTGCAATGTAAGCAGAGCAATCTCTTTGAGGTGGGCGGCGATGTGTAGCTGCAGGCCTTCACTTGAGAAAACAAGACTGCCACTGCTCAGTCCACTCTGGTCTGGCCCCTGGAAGTCGTCGCCAAAAGGGCAGCCCTTCACTCTCTCGGTGCCAGGTCTCCGTACCGCGCTGCTGAGAGTTGCGACAATTCCTTCAGGCACGTCGTGCTCCTTGATACAGTGTTGATGATACTCGTTCTCATCTCCAAAGATTTTGTAATTGTGAGCGGGGGATCTACACTCCCATGTATGCCCATGGGCGTTCTGCATATGGCCAATCCAGGCTTTTGACGTTTCGAACGTCGACGAGCTGGCCTCGTTCTGACTTACCCCCAAGCAGTGGTCGAAAATACAGATAAAAGGCTCAAGATCTGCAATGACATGATTGCTAAGAGATGTG
Source organism: Seiridium unicorne (assembly GCA_039778275.1). Classification (NCBI taxonomy): domain Eukaryota; kingdom Fungi; phylum Ascomycota; class Sordariomycetes; order Amphisphaeriales; family Sporocadaceae; genus Seiridium; species Seiridium unicorne. The sequence continues at coordinate 25,388 of JARVKF010000063.1, forward strand.
CGTCAGGCGTCATATTCTAAGAAGGAAGTTCATCTATCCAGATACTTACTGCCATAGCATCGACTTCCTCTTTTCTCTGAACTCGATGATGACGCCGCAATACGGACACTCCAACGTGGGCGGTATTGGCGGGAATGACAGCTTGTTGTTCACGAGGACAGATTTGGCCCTAGGGATCTCAGTCGTGGATTTAGCGTAAAAGGCCCCGACGACAGTCTGTTTAGCAGTGGTTGCAGTCGTTAATGGCGCAGCTTGTAGGCGTGGTGAAGCCGATACTTCGGAGGAGGCGACTCCAGTTGTTGGGAGCGCGTTCGGAGCAAAGCGTACCGCTGCAGCAGTGTGGTTCATCTTGGGAAGTTGTACAAGGTTTGGACGAGGTTCCATAGTCGTAGCACTGAGACCAATACGTCTCCGGTGATATCGCTGATAATAAAGTCGTCGGAGACGCAGCGCATTGGCTTCAACCATGGCCGACCGAAGGGCATCCGGCGCCATTGGGAACCGGAACCGAATATAGCATTCTGTGTAAAGACGCAATTCAGCGATGGCCTTATTTGCCTCCTCATTGTCAATGAATTTCTCAATCTTGTGAGCTCGATTGGCTTTCGCGGACCTTCGAACCGCATTTGACAGGCGGTAAAGCCGCGTTACTGTGCCGCCAATCGTATCGACAATTTTCGAAGTATTCTCTGCGGCTCGGTCTAAATCGCTATCCGAATCGCTGGTATCTTCGTCGGCTCTCCTGATGATTTCTAAATCAGTGTGTTCGGATATACGTTGTCTCTTCCGGTTCGAGAGTTGCACCCGCACTGGTTGTTCAATTTGCTTCACTGTAATCAGAATGTCATGAGCCAGAAGTCCCAACCGTTTGTACCCAGATAGTTCTCGATGCGGTAGGTACTCACAAGACTCCAAGGTATCGCAAATGATATCGAGGAGTTGATGGATGATGTCCACGATTGTAGGACTGAATCGCAACCTGTAATCCAAAGAAACGTTGAGCGCTCCATATACGTCCATGTTTGAGGTCCATAGTATGAAGCGTGCTAGTTGGTCGTCCATGACGGTAGGATCTGGCACGATGTCCGGGAGGACCATGTATTTGTGGAAGAGCTTGGAGCAGTATGTTGCGTGCTCTGCGATGGTCTTGCCAAGATCGTCTTGGAGGAAGATATCGTCCATGGTCTCATCTTGCACGCGATCCGGACGACTCATAGCGATGGTTCGCAGTGCGGACGGCCGTCTGGGCCGCTTACGAGTCCTGTCGGGTAATTCGGTTGGCGGAAATGTTATCGAACGCTGCACGTCTTTGCGGGTGAAGGACCCAAGGGACGTAGATGTCGCGCGAGATCGACGTCCTGAGACTTTGGTGATATGATGTAATAAACTACGTTAGACTTGGAGCTTTTTCAGTTTTCCATATTTCCAACCTCAAATTGCGTTGTTTATGCGTTCGGGCAGCCTGGAGGGGAAAAGATCGTAGGATTGGGAGTCACTCATAATCGGCACAGAGGTACCTCGGAGTACTTGCAGGTACGTTAAGCGCCGACCAGGCTGGAGACATTATGCGCAGTCATTGCCGCATACAGATGTGGCGGACAATCATTTGCCCACGTTTGCCTATATGATAGCAGATTGGAGATTGCCACCTGGGGGCTTTTCGGCCTGCCTGAAACGCTCACGGCGTTACTGTATTGTCGTGGGTGTGTGGTTGATTATTAATGGCGTGAATATAAAAAAGCCACCAAACTAGCATTGGGATAGCCATACCCTAGATAGTGCGTATACTCCTCCTCATGGATTATAAACGTTAGATCGGTACTAAGCCCTATATCTGGGTCCAATAATTTAGCGTATAACTAGGACTTTGCAGTCCCGCTAACCACACCTAGCCATCAGACCAACGGTCGGGGGCGGAGTCATTTGCAAAAATAAAAATTAAATAAAAATAACAAGAGAATCATGCCTCCATGCAGATGCTGCTGCACAAATCGATGAAGCTAGAGTATTGTAGGGTTGGAATTAGGTGGTAGGGTGTACGTGAAAAGGCCAGTCAGGCTGCGCTAGCATGTCCCTGTCTGTGCACCCCTAATCAGCTCAGTTGGCTTACGTACCGGTACGAAGGATCCACAGATACTCGACCGCGAAGTTGTCCCTCGTCCATTCTGGGGCAACCCCACGTTCCGTTGGTGGAGCCAGTGTTGATTGCCGCTGTGACCTTGCAGGGGTTGATAAGGTCTGTTTCTGTACGGCTTGCGGCATTGGCGGGGTTTGCCAGGCTCGTATTTCAACCAGTGGAATATTTTTTCGGAAACCTGTGCTTCCAGGATGGCGGACGCTGAGAGGTACAGTGCTTGCAGGGCTGGAGCTACATGGGTGGCATGTACCGCAAATAGGTTTTAAAAGCATGGTTCGTTAGCGCACGAATACCTAGCTAGCCAACAACAACACTAATTGCCACACTGAAGAGTCTCGAGCCTTAGATATGTAGTATTGTTACCCGCGACCCTCTGTGCTACATCCCCCTTTTCCTCTCCTACGAACCAATTCTGGAGAGGGCAAGAGACGACTAACTCCCCATATCCTCTAGAGGCAATATCATCTCTTGAGTTTCTGCTAAAGGGACAGAGTTCCCCTCCGCCTTCATTACGTTCAGGTTCGACGCTCGCTATGGTGTCGTCCTTGTCCGCCGTTCAGGCTGACGCCTCTCCTGATGGCACGACTGACTATGTCCCTATTAGGGGCAAGAAGTACGATATGCGCAAGCCTCGTGAGTAGCGCCTCCTGACAGTACCATCGATAGGGTGCAGTAGTAATCCGCTGACTGCTATAGACATCGCCGACCAGCAGATGACTTGGCAGAACTGGCCCCAGCATATCAACTGGCTTAACACGACCTTGATCATTTTCATTCCCATTCTTGGCATGATCTCAGCCTACTGGGTTTCGCTGCAGTGGAAGACGGCCGTCTTCTCCACCCTGTACTACATTTTCGCTGCCCTTGGAATTGTAAGTTGGTGCCTCATTGACGCTGCTTCGCACGGGCCTTGGTCCGGCAGCCTTCAGAAGCATACCTACTAAGCAAATGCTAGTATAGACAGCCGGATACCACCGATTATGGGCTCACACCTCGTATAAGGCCACGCTTCCTCTTAAGATCTTCCTTGCCGCCGCCGGAGCTGCCGCCGTTGAGGGCAGTATTCGCTGGTGGTCCCGCGAGCACCGGGCACACCATCGCTATACCGATACCGAAGCAGACCCCTACTCAGTCCGTAAGGGTCTGCTCTACAGCCATATTGGCTGGATGGTCTTTAAGCAAAACCCACGGAGGATTGGTCGAACCGATATTACCGATCTTAACGAGGACAGCATTGTTATTTGGCAGCACAAGAACTACCTCACCTGCGTTATCATTATGACTCTTGTAGTCCCTACAATCATATGTGGTCTCTTTTGGGGCGACTTCCTCGGTGGATTTGTGTATGCCGGCATTCTCCGTACCTTTTGTCTCCAACAGGCCACATTTTGTGTAAATTCACTTGCCCATTGGCTTGGTGACCAGCCCTTCGATAACCGTAATAGCCCCAGGAATCACGTCATTACAGCACTTATTACTCTTGGTGAGGGTTACCATAACTTTCACCATGAGTTCCCAAGCGATTACCGTAATGCTATTAAGTGGTATCAATACGATCCTACGAAATGGGCTATCTGGACCTGGAAGCAGCTCGGCCTTGCCTATGATCTCCAGAAATTTCGCCAGAATGAGATTGAAAAGGGCTACCTACAACAACAGCAAACGAAGCTCGACCAAAGGCGTATCAAGCTCGATTGGGGCACTCCCCTTCAGCAGCTGCCTGTTATTCACTGGGATGACTTTATTGCTATGTCTAATGCTAAGAATGGCAAGGCTCTAATTACTATTGCTGGTGTTATCTACGATGTAACTAGATATATCAACGAGCACCCTGGTGGCAAGGCTCTTATTACCTCGGCTATTGGCAAGGATGCCACTGCCACCTTCAACGGCGGCATCTATCAGCATGGCAACGTGGCCCACAACCTCTTGTCGACCATGCGAGTAGGCGTCCTGCGGGGTGGGTGCGAGGTCGAGGTCTGGAAGCGTGGCCAGGCCGCCACCAGCCAGCATAGTGTGCGTGCCAGACATCAGCTTCGGCGGGTTGCCCAGCCTCTTGCCAGCGACGATGCCGCTTGATCGGTCCGATTCGTTCTTTTGCTTCTCTATCAGGTTTAGATTGTGGTAGTAGAGCGAAAAGATACAGCAGCGCCGGCGCTAGGTGTCTGTAGCAATGACTTTTGTCTTGACCTCATCATATATATTCCTTCCTCCACTTCCATAGATTTCTCTTGATCTGTTCTTTCAGAGCGCAGTACCCTCTTATTACGCCGCGCCGACTCCATGATCTTGATACAGCTTCGAATAATTACTGATCCGAGTAGAGAATGCCTCTCCACCACCGAAGCATCATAACTGATAACAGATGACAATGGAAATATCAGCGAGGCGTGAAGTTCAGGGTGAAGAACGACGTTCCCAGCTCGTCTTAAACCACATCCTTGGCCTCCGGCTATTATCGCAGAGTCGGTATAAGCTTGTGAAAGTTCATTTGTAGGAGATACCAAGCCGCTATCATGTTTAGAGTATCAAATTACTAGATATCGTATTTAGTGTTCACTCGGGCGTCGCCAGCGCCCAATACGAGCAGCCAGGTCTCCGCCTGCTGATATTTTGATATAAAAGGCGTATTATTGACAACGATATATTGACAGCTTTTAAGCATCTATCGACGGTGCAGGCCAAAGCGACGACCACAACATGCTTTGCGGTAATGAGCTTCAGAGTTGGCTCCTTCATCTATGTGGCCTGAGGTGGGAAAGAGCGCAACGCCGTTCAGTAGCTAGAAGTTTTGCTTGCCAACATCTGTGCTTCTCATAGGATCCCGCGTGAGCCTCGTTGACGAGACTATTCCGCGTGTTTTTGAACGCAGACTGCGCGCGCGGCCTCTATTCGACGCTATATGAGAACTGATTTGAACTGACTGTAATCGATTACATCGGTCATTATCAAATAACTTGCTATCTATGATTACCGATAAACAACACGCTCCGATGAAGTGGAAATCTTGCGAATTTCTCTCCCGTAACAAGAGCGGCACCCTGCCCCCTCTGCAAAGCGCGACTTTGTCTCTAGGCATCGCGCCGGCAGGTATTAGAGCTAAGTAACCTAATTTCGTCCGCGCGCGTCGTCTTTGCACCGCATGCTTAAGCAGTGGGAGAACTTCTGTAGGGCCTTGTGACGCACTCTACGTTCTTCCAACGCTAGCGAGCATGGCTATGTTTAGTAAAAGCGTTTTGAAGAGTAGGACTCACGGAGAAGTGTAGCTTCCTATTCTAAAGAACCGGCGTAGTCTCGTGCGGAAACCACTGTGCTGCGTGCGACCTGCCTATCTTACTCCAGCTTACAACAGCTGCCAGTCGTAACACTTATACGATCGTTAAAATATTACTTTTTTTATTAAAATATTTTAAAATAGCGTATATATTTTTAATATAATTTTATTTTAATTATTATTAAAATAAAAAATAAAAATTTAATTAATTATTTTATTTTTATTAAAAAAATAATAATTTTAAAATTTAATTTATAATAATTAATATTATAAAAATATTATTATTTTTAATATAAATTATATTAATTAATTTATTTTTTTATTTTTTTATTTTTATTTATTTTAATATATTTAAAATAAATTTTAATATATTTTTATTTATTATATAAAAGAAATATTTTAAAAAATTATAAATTTTTAATAATAAATTTTTTAAAAAAATATATAAAAATATAATTTATATTAATTATAAATTTAATATTAAATAATTTATTATAAATTTAATATTAAATAACTTATTATAAATTTAATATTAAATAATTTTAATTATAATATATAATATAATATAAT
>JARVKF010000064.1:0-31106 GCA_039778275.1 Seiridium unicorne
CGACGACTGGGTTGGGTTTATACAATGTGAACTTTGATGTTGGTTGTTGTGTACGCTGTTTATTATCCCCATAATTTGGTTCTTGCCGGCCCCCCCCCCCCCCCCCCCCCCCTCCTCCAAACCCCGGTATGTTGTGTAAAGGCTGAACCAATCGTATTGCCAATATCGTAGTATCAGAAAATCTCTACTTCTTCCGTCTTACCTGGCGCGTACACAGATACCATGCTGCACCGTATACCATACCTCCCAGATGCGCCGCATGGCCAATCCTCGATTTTTCATTCCCCAGACCAAAGAGATCATATGAAAAGCAGCCCAACGTAAACACCCACAGTGGAAATTTCCTCGGCAGCGGCGGACAAGCTACCAACATGAACGGTTGCAACAGCGTGACCGTCATCCCAAGGCCACAAACGATTCCACTTGCACCCAGTGCTGACGCTCGGTAAATACCTTGTCGCTTCCAGTCCACGACACACGCTGCGGACCCAGCGAGCGCCGAGCCAAACGTCAGAAAGACAAGCTCAGATGGTTGTAGACCGAGTTGTAGAGCAATCGGTACGTAATTGTTAAAGGCTACCATGTTGGCAAAGAGGTGGCCGAAAGACCGATGACTGAGCGCTGAAGTGAGGTACGTCCACCAGCTACCGGCGCGCAGGTTGCGGAAGCTGAGCAGAAAATTGTTTGACATGAATACGAGCAGTTCGCGCTCTCTTTGGAAGGCAAGCTCAGACGCCAAGGCCCATGCCAGGTAGACGAGTCCATTCAGGCCGAAGAACCCGCATTTGAAGACATATTGGAAGGTTGCGTGAGGCTCCCGCTCAGACACCGAGTTTCCAGGATATCTTCCAGTCATGCTTGCCGACATATAATATGATGGTCGCAATTGGGACAAGATGAATGGTCTCCGATTATGATCAATGTTACGTCGAGTCTAGAGATGCGAGAGGTCCAGGACAACTCTTCATGTAAAGTCGCGACACGATTCTGAAATACCCTTTGAGAAAAAGAAATACTCCAGGGGGGGGTTTGTGTCTTGAATTGTGGGTCTAGGGACACTGCATCTTCCGCCAGCCGTGCGATTCGCTATTTCATCTCCTGTTATGGATGTATGTGGTAGATGAATGTTGGAGACCGTATCATAGGTTGCACTGTACTCGGCTTTTAGTGAGTGGCGCATCGGGTGGGTTCCAAGTTTACAATGTATCCCGCCAAAAATGACGGTAGATCTCATCGGCATAAAGTGGGACCAAACTCGGGCATGAGTTTTGAGTTGCACTAACAACTCAACTTCAGATAAACGTATGCCAGGTTATAGGCTTATCAACTGACCAATACTTGTTTCACAAACAACATGCATTTGATACTGTGTTAAACATATGGCATGAACCAAGAGCTATAGGTGACAGTGCTCATACGGTATGCGGCTCTGTTACAATATAATTAATGTGGAACTGACAGTTGGCAGAACAACTAGTTTCATAGCGTGGCAGAGCCAACAAGTATGCCTCACCACATAAAAGAGATCTTAGGTTCTGAGGGGGATTTGTGCCGTACGTATCACAATATGGTTCGCAGACACGTCAGCTATATGTATACCAGTTAACGACGTTTACAATGTCATCTCATCAATTGACATCGGGCCAACACCTCGGCAGCTCTTCTAATAATGGCGAGTGTCCTATAATCTACAGGAAGTGGCCCGGTTGCGGACTCGCTTTGTCGTAGGAAGTGTTCCTGAATAAAGCAGAACCCTATCCATGCTCTTTGTCTTATTCGCTCCAGAAGATACACCAACTCCATGCAGATTGCTTCAAATTGGAATAATGGACCTACTATTCGATTATGCCTTATAGCCTCTAAGATTGTCCTTTGAATCTTAACCTACATCACTTTCAGGGCATGCCCGCTACCACGAGCTATCGAGACATCCACTTCCCACAGTCCAACCTTGTTGTATTTATGTTAAAGGGAGATAACAATTCTAAGGCGCCGCCATGTCTTTTCTTACGAAATTCGCCCAGCCTGATCCAGACTTTGACCCCACTGATAAAAGAGTATTGGATGCCTTGTATGGACCAATTGGGCCAAATGGAAAGAGGACTCCCAGTGAGAAATTTTCGGTTATTTCGTGCCTTTTCTGGCCTTTCCTGCAAGCAGTGCAAGCAGACATTCCCTAATCAGGCATTCTACCCTTCATCAATGGCCAGTGGCTATTGGTAAATCGCCAAGCGTGCTCCAAGAAGGAAACTGTTGACTCAAAGTGTTGTATTGTAGTGGACCCGAAAGGGCAGCGAGCAAAGAGCGTTCAGGAGCGTATTGATGAAAAGCTGAAGGATTACGAGGACCTCAGCGGCCAGCCACCGAGTGAGGAAGAAGCAAAGCGCATCACGGAAATGCAAATCAAATGCAGTGGCTGGCTGGAGGGCCTCAAGATCGATCTCGAAGGCAAAGACCAGGTCCCAATTGAGCATTTCAACCGCCTTGCCAAGGAGTCTGAAGATATCACCGAGTTTTTTGCACGCGACCGCGTCCGCATGGACGCGTTGCACGAGAAAGAGTGTATGGAACGTGATGATAAAATTAATGCGGCCAACGAAGAGATCAAAAGACTGCAGGACAAAGAGAACGCAGACTTGGATGACGCGCGCAAACAGATTCAAGAACTTCAGAATCAAATTCAAAAGTTAGGAAAAGGGAAGGAGAAGTACGAGGAAGCAGACAAGCAGATCCAAGTACTTCAGGATCGACTACAAGAATTACAAAAAGAGAAAGAAAAGTACTGGAGTGTAGATGACGACATCCAGGCGCTTACGACTCAGGTTGAAGAATTGGAAAAAATGGAACAAAAGCTCGAAAAGGAGAAAAACAAGAATAAAATCCTCGAACAGGGCACAAAGGACAACAACGAGAGAATCAACGAACTCCAAGCCCTGCTGGGCCGATTGAAGTTGGAGACCGAGGAATGCAACACTGTTAAAGAAACAAACAGTAAACTCAACAGTACAATCAAGGGTCTCCAGGATCAGCTCGATCAGTTAAAGCTAGAATCCGAGGAACATAGAGATTCCAAAGAAAAGAAGAGCAATCTTAGAGACTGCGATGACCTAGAGGCAGAGAACATTGTACTCAGAGAACAGGTCGAGCCTCTGAAGAATCAAATCAGTCAACTAGAGAAGCAGAACGCTGAAGATGACAAAAATAACCAGCAGAAGGCTGAAGATCTTCAAGAAGAGCTTGCCAAACTGAAAGTGGAGAAAGCGGGTGAAAAAGCGTCTTTTGAGCGACAGGTCAAAGATCTGAAAGACAGATACGAGGCGGCCCAGAAAGCCATTGGGCAAATATCAACTACCGAAAGAGGCACTGACAAGGACAAACTCGTGGAAGAATATGCCAATGAGGAGATCAGGAAGCTTAGAGAGCTGTTGGACAAAGCGGAGGCAGACAGAGCAGCTTCCGAGGCCATTACGAATAAAAGAAGAGATGACTTAATGGACAAGTACAACGCATTCGAGAGGCAGTTCAGGGAAGAACGCGCCGAAGTTAAGGCACAGAAGAAAACGAACACCACCCTGAAAGACTCGTTGAGACAGGCTGAACTCAAACTCGAAATTGAGCAACGAAGGCAGGATGTTGGCCTTCGTGCTGAGATCGATAGACTAGAGCATGAGCTCCAAGAATCGCAAGACATGAACAAGAAGTTGGCGAAGAGTCAAATTAATTTTGACAACAAGTCAAGGGATCTCGAGAAGGAGTTTGAAAACAAGACTCGTGATCTTAAAAGAAAGATTACTCAAAAGGAAGCTGAGCTGTTAGATGACTATAAAAAGAAGATCCACAACCTGGAGGAGGAGATCAAACAGAAGAAAGCAAAACTTGAAGCTGACACGGCAACTACCCATGCAGCTGCGACCAGATTTGAGCAACGGAGGGAGGAGGTGAACGAGAAATTGAAGGAAAACGAAAAGGAGCTCGCGAAATTAAAGCAGGACCTTGACGACTGTCAGAATCAGCACAAGACCACCACCCAGGCCGAGGTTGATAAACTAAAAGACCGATTGCGCCAATGCCAAGAGGAAAAGGCAACTGGAGCTGCAACGCAGGCCAAGGTGGATGAAGACGAATTCAAAAAGCTAAAGGAGGACCTCGAGAGCTGTCAGCAGCACAGGACTGCAACGCAGGCCAAGATCGATCAACTAAAGGACCAGCTGAACCGATGCCAAGCAGAAAAAATAGCCGCGGCTGCCAAGCAACCCATTGCAGACGACGAGGCCGAGAAGATAATTCGTGAGAAGGATGAAGAGATCAAGCTGCTCCAGAAGTTACTGGATACATGTTCGACGATGAAGGTCAAGAACCTTCAAAATGAGATAGATCTGTTTGAAGCGCACAGGAAATCGATACAGGATGATATTGACGAAATGACTGGCCACTTCAAACAACAGCCGCGCCAATATCCCGATGGTGTTGCAGTGGATATAGATTGCATAGAACACCGTGAGAAGCAGATCAAGTTGGTTTCGGAGGCGAAGCAGGTTGTGCAAGCTGTGAAGGAGCGACTTCAAGAGTTGACAGCTGAGGCTGAAACCCACGAGTGCTGCCCGGATGATACCTCTTCGACGGCTTCAAATTGAGGTATATCGAAGGCCGATCTTTTAAGGGGCAGGGCCATTTCGGCGTGTAATTCGGCAAGGAAATACAATATACTATAGACTTATGTTCTTAAATTTCCATCTTAGTATGTTTTAGGAGTTTGCGGACGTTCATCAATGTCTATGAGCCAGTGGATTAGGGTAGACATTGCTTTTCAAAACGCCTATTTTCTTCTTCTTCAATACGATTCGTTAACCATCTTTGATGGGCATTCTTTGGCGGACCAAAGCACGACGATTAGTTTCAACTGTGGAAAAACCATAGTTCTGGGCTGTCGTCGAAGCTAAGGCCGTTGCTAGATTTCCTAATCTAAAGGCTAATCTACTCCTTGGTACATGACTTGTAGTTTTGGCTATACAGGCCAATGGACGTATCACGTAATGCCGGAATCGGCCGGATCAGAAAACACGTGGCCATGGTTGAACTCCTCCTGGACCAGCTCCGTCAAAGTCGCGGTGCTTTCTCGTATCAGCACCCATCTTTATGTGAGACTGACAGTATGAACGGTGTTGCACAAACGAAGGCCTCTGGCGAAATACCCCAATCGTATCTGGGCAAAGGTGTGAAAATCTCACTAGACCGAGTTCTTATCCACATTGTAGCACGAGGTGGCCGTTGGTTGGGTACCGACATTCAGATCTGTAACGGAGGATCTTTGTTGCGGCAACGAAAATTGACATCATTAGTTCGTCTTCCAGATCTCACTCTTGGCACTATCAGTCCGAACCTAGGGGTTTACGAACACACCTTTTCTTAATTATATACCTAACACAATTCTTTTTTAATGCTATTTTATGATTACATACTATGCCAAGATTACACGTCCAGGTTCATATTTATTAAGGACTCCCTGCGGATTTTGACTCGACAATTATTTTCCTTCATTTCCTCCGCCGGCTGCTTTTTAAATATACAACGTGAAGACACTGTTTCCTACCACACAAACCTGATTCAAATCTTGTCACTATACAAATGGCTCGAAGTCAATTTCAGTCAGCGAGGATCATGTTAAGCCATGGGTTTCAGACTACTTGGAAGATTCCTAGCCAAGGTTCCAACTAGCCTTCTTTATCTCGATCAGATCCTTGGGTAGTAGAATAGGACATAAAAGTGCAGGCAGCCCGGCTAGATGTTCCGCCGATGCCCAGAGAACCCGCTCTGCTTGGTGCTTTACTGACTCTTAGACGAAAGCCATCCGGCGAAGAAGCCGCTCCTGCCCTTAAAAATCGCAAATACAGCGCTATTGCATAATTATGTCGCTACATTGCGACCAGGTGCAGAAGCATTAAACACGAAACTCTTCAGCACCACAAAAATCTAGGGGGCGGCTACCTTGTCATCGCACTGGCTTTCAAGGTAATGGTGTCAATGTAAGAAGCAGGCATGAAAGAGTATGATAACATCCCGCAAGAGAAAATTCGTAGGTTACCAAATCGATTCCAGAGGCCAAGGATCACGGCATGATCCTCGGAGTGGCTAGTAGAGACGTATAGCGGGCCATTTTGTGATCCTGCTTCACCCTTTACCAGGCTAACTCCTGTCACATTTCTCATGTCGAGTGCAAGCCTTTCGACCGTGACATCTTGACTGCTGCATCTCGCGGCACAAGGCCTAAGAGCGGTGTTCTCATTTGTTCGTTGGTAGCAATGCCAAGAATCCGGAAGGCTGGTGCCGCAGTCGAGGGTTCCGGAGACATTCATGTGCTTTGTGGCCAAGACCTCGAGATCGCCTATCATGCCTGTCCTAGAAATTGGTGGTTGCCGCAGCAAAGCAGCAATTTTCGAATCATGGCGATGTCACCTCTGTTTTGGCCCCCCTTTTGGCCATGCCGCAGGTATACACAAAGGCCAGAAAGGTATGATATAGCCTAGGGATTTGCAAGCGGCCTGGAGGTTGAGCCTCAAGTACATCGCATTATCATGGCACGACTTTCTGTGCATGGTTTCCGGCCAGACCAAGAATAATGTAGTAGGGCGGGATCCTTGGCAGCGTCTGCGGAATGTGGTGGCCGTCGACGAGTCCCGTATGCACTTGATGCCTATCTCTCCTATCAATCAGAACAACGGTGATGACAACGATGTTCGCGAGTCTTCGCATCTATCCATACAAGGAGCTAGCAAAGGTCGCTTGAGCTGCATTGCCAAGGCGGACGAGGGTGTTCGGGAAGGTCGCCGCGAGCATAAACTAGCTGTCGGGATTGGGCGGCCGTGATTCGTGGAGAATCTGTGCTACAGAAGATCCAGTAATGAGGAGCGACCGGTAAAACCTCACGACTCGCGACTTGCACTACGAAACGGCGCAGGCAAGGGTCCCAGCTCCCCCGCATCTCTTCTGGATTATGGCCCATGGGCCTCTTCTAGCCCCTCCTCCAGCATACAAATGCGTAAGTTACATGTGGTGTTGCATACAGGGCACTGCTATTTCCGCAGCCGCTACCACCATGAGATCTTGCACCTGCGTCAAAATCTACTACAATGTACCTAACGCAGGTGGATGCCTGATGTTTTGAACTTCCACCTCCACGGCCAGTAGAGTTTTTGATGGCTACTGAACCGTTAGACGCCTCCCCCAACGGCTCCTGTATTCGAGCCCCCAGACAGTGATAGCTGGATTGCGCGGAACGGGGGATAGCAACTGCGAGCAACGAACGCCACTATAATGCTGCATCATATATGATGGACTGGGGGCAAGAGTTCGGATGCATGCCCTCTAAACTCAGATTGATGGCACGATGCAGCGACCTGGTTGGCCGTCTGCTCCTTGTTGATGCCGCTTAATGCCATGCTATACTAGGTATACATGTAAAACATCGGCCTAATATCGTTGGGAGCATTTCGCCCATCGCGCCTATCGTCATTGGATCCCGTGCTTGTGTACGATCCGCCTTCGAACGCGCAAGCCCAGATCGCTGGGAGGGAGGATCGGCTGCTACTGCATACTTGGGTTTGGCCGTGATGCACTGGAGCACTGCTTAAAGTCGACGCCTACCAGCTGGATGGTCAGCGCGGCGCAGAAGCTGGCCCGTCGATGGGTACATGTATGTGTCGATATGGCACAATGCCAGGCATGCAATTAACGGCTGGGGCAGAGAGCACTCACTCACTTGCCTGTCTGGTGCGCTCCAGGCCAGAGGAGGGGGAGAAACAACCAGCTGGACGGAGGCACCGGGGCCCCAGCCAGCGAACCCTGTCAGCATGCAAACTAGTGGACATTGCAACTGGGAATCGGGGAAATTCTGTGGCTCTGAAGGCTTGGCAGGTCGTTTGTGGGTACGTTCCCCACGGCGACGATTCCATTGAACCCGCATCCTCTCACACATATCCAGCCATTGGTTTCATTTCAATCCATGCTGGGGGCGTTTTGCCGGATTCTGAGTTGAGTTCAAGCAATGCCTTTGCCGGTCCACCTGCGATACTCAAATGCAGATTGCGCCTCCTGCCCCCCAGACACGACATCTCTTTGACCCGACCATCTCGAGCAACACCTCTTATCCTCGGGGCAGAGCAATTGCACACCGCAGATCCTCTCCTGCCTCAGCTTTCCCCAGGTTGTGGGTTACATAACAACTGCAGAGCGTCCAGCCCGGCCCTCCACCGGTCACCTCTTGGCTCGCTGCCCGTGAGGCTCACCCATCGACCTGGTTACCAAGACCCCATTACGCCGAGGCCCGGCCTGGAGAATTCTCTGCCTTCTGGTGGCTGGAAGAATTATACCACGTCTAACAGAAACAGGTCGCAAGCGACTGGGGCCAAGAAGCAACATTCTTCCGCCGTGTTTTATTCGCCTACAGCTGGTCTAGCGCGATAACCTCTAGCCCTGCCATCTCGCGGCTTCATCAAGTTGCAACCTTAATCTGTCCGCTTCAGTTGCCAGAGGCTACTTACTACTTGCAGCATTGTCATCGGGGGGAAGACTTGCACTCCAAGGATATTCTCCGATCATATACACTGCCCCCACGATCCTTACAGTATCACAGCGCTATATTCAAGCTTAAACACCACCAATGAGATATTTGGCTACGCACACCTAGATCCCGACTTAGCTCCACGGTCTGCCACTGCCTGGGCCGTCCCATCCTACGGCTTTGTGCTGACGCCTTTAAGAGCCCTGCCCGTGCCTCTTGATATCACGCTTCAACTCTGTTCTGGTGTTTGGCAGTTCTGCCATGCCCCAGCACTGCCTTTATACTTTGGATCATCTTTGCACGGTGTCTGGGGGCTGATATCTGTGACCAGTTCATGTCGCAGACCCTGAGTCCTCGGCAGCCTAAACCATTGCTCTCATCAACACCGCGCTATAGGCTGGGATAGTTGTATTGTCAAGGCTGGCAGAAGCGCTCAACGGGAAAACGGCGAGATGACGACGGCGGTTCAAAAGCTAGACGCTGGGCCGACGCCCGTACGGCCGCTGAGCGTGAATGGGCTGGCTGGGATCGATATGGGTATTGATCGGCGCTCGATATCTCCGGCTACGAACGGAGTCAAATTCGGCAGCGGACCAAAGAAGGGCGACACACGGATTGTCGTTATTGTGTACGGCCACGGACAGGAAAACATCGTCTCTGTGTTCGCTGATGTCCTGGGGAAGTCTTATCGGCTAGCTGACGGGTTTCGCAGCGTGTCGTCGGCGGATAAGGATGTTGTGATTGGGGTGGCGGCAGAAAAGGCCAAGGAGGATGTCTCGGTACGCAGCAAGGCTCTTGTGGTCGCCATCAATGCCCATAACGTCAATTTGGGGATGCCGCCGGATCTGAACCTTTCGGCCGAGTGTGACTACGAGTTCCTCTACACGGAATCCCCTTTCTTCCGTCGCGATCTGTCACGTTTCACCTCCTTCGTTCTCGGCCAGATCAACCACCACGAAGCTTTGATGGCCAAGACGAGAACATACTTTATTTCGACCACGTTCCCGGATGTCCATGCAGCTTTGCCAAACATAGACATCCTGACTGTTGGTGCCGACGCCGTGGAGCTTCGTGTTGATCTGTTGAAGGAGCCTCTGAGCGACGGGACGTTTGCACCAATCCCCAGTCTTAGCTACGTCGGGGAACAGCTCATGTTATTACGCCAGAGGACAGAATTGCCTTTGATTTTCACGACGCGCTGTACGAAAGAAAATGGTCGGTTTCCCATGGACAACCCCGAATTGTACTACGAATACCTTTATCGCGCGATACAATGGGGCGTCGAGTACATTGACGTCGAGGTGTGGCTACCAGAAATGATCCGCCGGAAGCTGTATGAGCAAAGGGGCAGCAGCCGTATAATGTCTGCCTTCCATGATTTCTCCTTCACTTTCAAATGGCCCTCGGTGCAAGCACAGTCCATCTTCCTCGAGTCGCGTAAATATGCCGACATTGTCAAGATGATTGCATTCATCAACGAACACAACGAGAACTTCGAGCTCGAATACTTCCGGTCCAAGATTCGAGCCGAATACCGCGACGCACCACCTCTTTCCTTGGTGAATATGGGCGAGACGGGGCAATTCTCTCGGACATTAAATAAGGTTTTCACGCCCATTACTCACCCGTTGCTGCCCATCATAGCCGCTCCAGGTCAAATGAGTGCTGCCGAGATCAACTCAGCACTGTCGCTACTTGGTCAGCTGCCAAGGAAGAACATATACGGGATTACTACCCCTTCGTCCCGCGTCGCCACACCACAAGCTCCATTCTATGAGAAGTGCTTCAACGAACTTGGTCTGCCTCACCAATTCGCCGTTGTGGAGAGACAGGCGCGTGGTCCCTCGTGTGTTGAAGCATGGTGCAATCAGAAAGCGTTTGGCGGAGCTTATCTCAGCCCGCCTGTGTCCTTCTCTAGCTTGATGCACAACAGTTCCGTTTTCGCAAGACTTCGGAACGGCGCTGGTCCAATACTGACGGAAGCTGCCCGCGCAATTGGCATGATCGACACGATCGTGGTGCGGTCGAGCTCGAATGCTACCCCTGAGTCGGCACCAGCATCTATCCCATCTAGCCCATCACGAAATGGCGAGGCTAGCCACAGAGGAATGCCCCATTCGTATGCCGGACTGCCCCCGAATGCAACCCTCGTGTTCGACAATGCAACTTGGCGTGGTATACTTGGCACACTTACCCGCGACCTTGCGCCTTCGGCCTATTTTGGTCGCACCGCACTGGTGCTGGCAACAAGCGCAGACGATGCGGCATCGGTGATCTTTGCTCTCAAAGCGCTCCAGGTCGATAAAGTGTACACTGTGGGCTTCAAGACGCCCACTGCGCTCTCCCGAGGAATGATTATCGAACCATTCAACAGTTTGGAGAGCCTGCAAAGAGCACGAATGGTAGGAGACGAGGCGAGCCCCTTTGTCATCGTCTCTGCGCTGGGTGCCGAGAAGAGCAACATTGTCGGCATGCTTCTTCGGGTGTTTGGGGGCACAAGAAGCGCTCTCTCAACAAATACACGCAAGGTGTTCCTCGACCTAGCGGATGGGCCACGAAAGGGGGACCCAGGTATCATCGCCGAGCAGAGTGGATTTTCTGCGTACGGCGTGGCAGACGTTGCTGCCTTCACAACTGTCGAGACTTTAAGACAGCTCGTTGGTCAGAACGTGCCGTACAGCTTTGTCCGTCTTGCTAGTGGCCGGGGCATTTTCTAAGACCACAATCGGCTCTTGCGTGTGGCTGACTAGGTTTGGAAGTCGACCAGTCAAAGCTTTGCGGACTGATTCGGCGTATGAAACGCCACAGCGAGGAATTGGCTACTTGCCAACGTTACTTGTGGACATCACGCCTGTTCTAACTTGGCTGTTCTTTTTGGACGCTGGTGAGCCATAAGCAATGAGGAAATATATCTGTCACGCATCACTCATTTGTTTCATAGTGTTCCGATATTCGGGCCACGTTTGGGGCGCAGGGCTTAGGCCAGGGGGTTTGTAGCATCTTTCGTTGCTTTGAGATGGGAGCTATCCAACACATTGTCCCTCTCGCTAAATTCTTTGGACGTTTTAGCGATCTTCTGGTAGGCATGGATGTCAAGTCATTTGCATAGGGGACATGCTATTCGAATATTAGGTGTTCAAGACATTGGGTGGCGTTTGCAGGCTTGAGAATAGCTTCTCCGAAGTAGGGAAGATCGACTCGATCGTCACTATGTACATTTGGCGATCCTATTTGAAAGAGCTTTTGTTTTCGTTTGTCATCTCATATGTGTGTGTGTGTGGCTGTGTGGAGTGGTAGGACAGATCTTCTTCTGGGATTCGAGAGAAGGCCCATGTACATAGCTGAAGATGATAGATCACCTTGTAATGGGATTCCTTTTACGGTCTATGCTATACGGTATCTCAGTCGTTACCGTACTATCGATCATCTAAAGCTATTAGCATAGGCTTTGGGCCTTATGCTGCACCTACCGTCGTAACGGCCATGGTCAGGAAAATTGCTATAAACAATCCGACACTCACAGCCGAATCTATTGTACACGCTGGCTGGTGAAGTCTGACCCATACCCAATTGATCATCACAGTGACAAGGCTCCAATTTACAACTTTATGGTATTAAGTTGGACGTGATGAAGAATTCCATTGACATCATCATACTTGCTAATATTGTTGTGGATGGGTGTAATAGTCTTGATAGCAGGCCATCGGCCACTTGGGGAATCAGTATACCGCGCAACCACCTCACCACAGAGGGCTCCAATTACTCCAGATGGAAGAGAGCCTCAATGTCCCAAGCGGCCAAGGTGGTGATTATCATTCTTCACTGCCTTTGTTAGCCAAAGTTGGCATAATTCATGCATCGTTGGGTAATGATACAAGGCGGGGTTTTCGCGACCGATCAAGCGGCCCAACGGCCTAGAGAGGATTGTCCTTTTCGTGTCGCCATAATGGTCGTCCGGTTACATGAATGCTGATGACGGAGGATGTACGTACGTACGTACGTACCTTCTTGGATTCTCTCTCAAGTCAATGGGCTTGTTATGGGTGTGATATCAATGTATTGAGAGTCAGATACTCATGCGACTCGTTTCAGGTCTCTCGGAACTTGTCCTCAAGAGCAGTCATTAACTTTGATTCGATGTAGAGATCTGGTACTGGTCATATGGCTTGCTTGCGGTTCATCAGCACCACCAGTAGGAGTGACCTTTGCAAAGAGTATAGATGATGCCTGTGTCAGACTGTTACGCTTTGATCCGGGGTTCCCGAGGCACGATCTCCATGCCTCTTTTGTCCACCCTTCTTGTCGGCATGGGAAGCTGGTCCCAAAAGAGCAAGATGGTTGCGGCAGCTGTGGCGCTTGACATCTGTCTTGTAGGAAGGTCCTGCATGGCGGCAATAGAACATGATACACACAGGATCCGACGAAACCGCGTCAGCTCGCAGCATTTCATGTCCAGGTCTGGAGGATGATGTCAGCAGCTCCAAACCTGAGGCATGTAAGAGCAAGAACATTGTGCGTCAAGAGTCTTGGAAGACTGGCACAGGTAGACGTGCGTCTTTAGGGGTCCTGTTACTCACAGCTTACGGAGATAGCTGCTCCGAAATTTGGCAGGCAGAGTCCAGGGGGCTCAAGCCCAGAGTGCCGGATGCGATCCCGTTGATGCGTCGCGCAGTCTCGGCCACAGCGACGTATTTGTAGGCAGGCCCGACGATGTACTACCTGATCGGTCGTCTCTTCTTGACCAACATGACAGCGGCTGCAGAGGGTGCCGGCGTCGAGTCTAGATGGATGAGGCTGATCCGGAGTTACGCAATAGGTAGGCTAGCGACATGCTGTCATCCCAGTACCTGGTTGCTAATCGAAATGGCACGGGTGCTAACCCTATATCACTGGTGAGTTAGCAGTGTGTACCCGCAAGTTGTCTCACACCGACGGCAGTTCTCCAACTTCTGCTGCGACTTGCAAGTATGACAAGAGTAACAGACGGTGGAGGCAGTACTTCCGAAAAGGTCTTGTAGGGCAGTTGCTGCTGCGCGAGTCGAGTAACGTCACAATCTACGACCATGTAAGGTCCAGGTCGCACACGGAGCGCAGCGCGTGGGGTGTAGTGTGTGCCGATATGATTCTTATTCCAACTTCACGGCTTGATATCCGGGCCTTGACACTCGAGATACTAGACAGCACAAGACGCTCAACAGCGAAGAAAATGTCTTTCTTCTTACCCACAAGAAGTTTGGGCTTTTCCTGAGGGGTTGGAGTGACCTTGTGAGGCATCGCCAATATGGTCAAGGTCATGAGCGGAGCTTTGCGATTCTCTGCGTACCAAGTCGAAATCACCAAGAGCTTTCCGAGTACGAAGGCATGAACGTATCATTGCTGCAAATGTAGGTTTCGGACACTATCACATCAGTCTGTGTCAGAACTGTGCTTTTGGACCCCAAGCCCGTCATCGACAGCCGCACGAATAAGAATCAGAGGACAACCCCGGAAGAGGGGAGCATCTGCCGGGTCGACGGTATGGCGCACCGAACGGCAACCTTCCCAGGTTTCTGCCACGTCTACCAAGGTGGGATGGTCCGCCGTATCTCAGCACGAAGGCCGCTGCCGGATTGGCAGAATCAGCCACATGATGCAGAAGTGCTGACTAGACTTGTTGGAGAAAGCACAACCTACCTCAGCATGGTGCAGCACTAGCTGCAAGGAACATCCCTTTCCCCAGGTTTTCCATGCTACAAGAGTTTGCACCTGCATACACAGACACGCGATACACTTTAAGCATATTACGGTCCAGTGCCACGCCAGGTTGCCTGCATTAGGAGGTAAGAAGAAATGTTGGTAAGCGGAAGAGGACCGACTGACTGGCCGGCAGTGCCGGTATGCTCGCTCAGTTACCAAAACCATGGCCTTGTCAATGGTGGTGGATCTGGACAGGATCGAGGATTCGACCCTTGAACCTAACAGCCTTGAGTCAGTTCCTGCGACAGTCTACACTCAATGATAGATCGCCGTCTTTACGCTCTCTCGTAGACATGACCTAAGCACTGCTTGTTGACTCGAATGAAGCCCAGCCGACTGGATACGGAGTCATTGTTACGGTCAACATAAAAGCGTTTACTTGTCCCAGAAGGCGGAATCCCTGCTTCCCCACAGAGGGAATGAATGCAAAGGCTGAAAATCTCGGGCTCTAGAAGCATTCAAGGTTCTGTGACCGGCATCTGGACCAACCAAGACCGAAGACGAACTAGTTCAGCATGCAAAATTACGACTGTTTCGCAAACTGAGCTGAGCAACGTAAGCTCACAAGGGTGTCGGCCGCCGGCCCTTGCAGGCTCGGCGCAGGGCCCTGGGCCTTGGCGGGACCGGCAGGCTAGATACTAATCAGCGCCATTGGCGTCGAAGTTGTAACATGGAACATGGTGCTACATATCACTAGACCAGGACAAGTTGGCAACTGCATGGGAGGTGGGGGGGGGCATGGTTTTTTTCAACCTGCCAGAATGAGCGTTCGTCGGTCGGCACCTAGGTATGAAGTCTGCTTCGGATGACGATAGAGGCATTTCCCGATCCGGTTCACGCCGCTCTGGGGGTTTCGAGACGCGTGTATACATTTCCATGTTTCTCACATACATACATACTCGCGTCTGCCGACATGGAAATCGTTAGGGACTTTTTCTGTTTAGTTTCCCTGTATCTTCCGACTTGGGCAGGGTCCACACGCATGAATGCGGACGAAGAGCGGATATAAAGTTAAACTTGATGTCGTCAGGAATATAAATAAAGTACCAACTAGGATCCAAAGCTATGAAACCCGTCTCTCCAGGTGATGACTGACGTGCGACGGAACTGCCAATGCAAAGCGATGCACTTTAATATCCATGATGCTTGGGAAACTAGGTACCAATACCGAAGGTGCTCCAGGGATTAAGTGCAGGTTAATGTAGCCGCCGCGACCCTCAAGCTTTAGAGCCGCTTGGCGCTACAACTCCGCGGTCCAGGGGCTGTTTTCCGGGACTCTGGCGGTTGGGTTTTCTGGTCGATGCGTGAGCACAATGAACACGAGAGCAAGCAAGCAAGCATGTCTCGCAAGCAAAGCCGGAAATCAGCTACACACAATGCCGGTCGAGCGGAATGTGACTGTTCGTAGGGCACCGAACTTTGCACCCTAAGACTACATCTGGTTAGCACCTCCGCAGCTCAACAGCAAACCCCCTGGTCTCCGTGATGGCCTCGGTGCATAAGCGAAGTCTCCAGCGCGCCGTTGCTTCGGGGTCACGCTTCTTCGAGAGAAGAAGAAAAAAGACACTTTAGGGTATTCCGTGGATTGGCGCCTGGCGAACTGCTGGACACGCAATGTAGATGCACGAACCCATGCGCCTGCAGCAAAGATATGCCCTTCACTCGACATGTCACTGTGGGCAGCCTTGTTAGCGCCAACCCCAGACTTCGAGCAACTCTTGACCCAGGCATGAGGGGCAGACAGAGCCTGTCGAGATGGAAAACCCCCCACTATGCTGCAGTTCAACGCGAATACTGTGTCTAAAGTAGGGCACTGCTCCATTACTGAGGACCGCAGAGGGAACGTTCTAACAGTCCTCCGGGTGGTATGTAGTAGCCTTGGCGACCCTAGCCAAAGCCTGTGGTGGGAGGGCCCGTGGACGGTCTCGGGCGCCGAGAAGTGCTCGTATTGCTAGTAGTGGTGACGTTTGTTTTGTGATCTCGTAGCTTAATCCACAGCCAAGTACCATACATTGCAGTGGCTCGACTGCGATTATCGTGGTGATGGAAGCGGCGAGATGGTGAAGAAGCCCAGCGGAGGTGGCTTAACGGTTGCTTCGGCCATGTGTGCACCCACACCTGCGGCAGGCTGGACGCCACGATGTCCACCTGACTCTTTCCCGCCTGGAGCCTCGCTGGTGCATACACTCCCCACGGTGGCGCTTGAGACCTGGAGATGGATCGACAGCAACATCTGCGATGATCCAGATTGAGTTGCGAATCCTGGATATGGGTTGTCACATCATACTTGACTCGACCACTCTCAGCGCCTGAACCAAGAGAGACAGACCCCTCCTCGTTCGGACCGTCCTGGACCGCTGGACAGCGAGACTGCCCACACCCTCGAGAGAGTCGGGGTGATTGGGCGCGGGTTGGCTCTTCCCACATGGCGCTTTCCAGAACACCACCAAGACGCAAGTCACTCGAGGACCCTGAAAATGGATTGGCAAATGACACACGTCTTTGGGCAGTCGGCCATCACCTTGTCCATCTTCCGGATCGTCAGAGCCCCCCCGTGTGCCTGTGTGCCTGTGTGCCTGTGTGGCATGGGGTTGGGCTTGCAAGGTTACCTGAATGATGCAAGCCGCAGCGCGTGACTTTCCGCACGAAATGCTCCGTTCTGAGGAACAAGCGAACGAAGGCCCAGTGCTCACGCTTGCTTGCTCGCTCGCTCGCTCATTTTACCCCAGGTTTTCCCAAGCGCAAAATGACGATCACTCGAGGGAGATCTGCAGCTCGGCCGTGGGACTTGAAATAGACTAGTTTGCCTGCCTCCAGCGTCACAAGGTTGGAAAAGGACGTTGGGGCGCGTTCGCGAGTGTCCGCTGTATGCATGGCCATTTGGGCTCTGATCCACTTGCATGGCGGCACTGGACAGGCTTCCCAGCGGTGCCGGGCGGGTTTCAATCGTGACGTTGGATACGTGATCAGTTACAGAGGAGATGAGTATAATGGCGTTTGCGTCTAATGCACCTCGGATACAATGGCTTGTGGGGCTCTAATCTTATGCAGGCTGATTGCCGTCGCCCATTCCTCTGGGAGCGCGCAGCTGGCGGCTGCTCTTAGCTGACTCGAGTAGATGAGTGGGCTCAACTCAAAGGCTCGCAAAAGGAAATGCTTACGAGCCACGCTGCGGAAAGCAAAGATGCCCTCGTTGCAGTGCTGCGCGGCCATTTGCTCATCATCCCTCATGCAGGCAGTTTTCCTCTCGACTCTGCCCCGGACAGCATCCCTCATAGACAAAGGGCGCCACACAATGCGCCTATCCGGTACCTGCTCGGTACATTTCGGCATACTACCACGACATGGCTCCGGCGGGATCTCCGATCTCACAGCACAGACCGAGCCCTTCCAACTGTGTGTACCTTGGGACCCTGATCCTCTCACTCAGAACGCGAGTCGAGAGTGGTGAGAAAGCCGCAGCCATCACTAAAAATAAGCGAGCGAGTTGGTGGCTTTCTCATAGGGCGCGTTGCTACGATCAAACATTTCTTTCTGATTACATGCCTATGTGCTTGGAGCCCCTGCCTGCTGAACGGCACTGAGTTAATGCCCGATAAAAACAAAAACAACGGTGGTGGCACACGAGTCTATTTCTTGTTTCCACGTTACACGTGCGGAAAGATACTTTACAGTGTCCTGTCACCACTTCTATACCCGCCTCGAGTCTCACCTTTTCCAACACGGCCCAAGCAAGGCCCGACTATTGTCATCCCAATGTTGGCTGACCCTAGTGATATATGTATGCATTAAGCCTTTATCATATAGCATATTATTCTGCACAACTATCCCCGAGTCAGTCCACAATGTTCTGAGTTGCTTCTTCGTATCGAGTAGTCCCGCTGTTCACTCCACTTGATGGCTATAAGGTTCAAACGGCGGTCACGAAACCAAAATCACCGCACCACACCATGCACAAGACCCTTACATTTCATCTCCATACAAGCATTCAAGGCTAGATCGTACCACGACTGCGCTGCCTGCCGGGTCTAGCCAGGTGTAGGCGACCAGGATGAGCCTCTCGTACGCTTCAGATGCAGCCTCCTGGTGGATTCGTTCAATGAGAGGCCCTCTTGTCCAAGGGCGGTCATTCCTTCTTGACACTTGTCAAACATCAGATATATTGTGTTCGTATGGCAGGTGTCGTTCCCTTGCACGGGAGTTGACAGTTCTAGAACCGGGATTCGATATACTGACCTATATTTGTGTACTGATAAGATTCACAGCCAAGGGTTTCACTCAAGGGATCTCGCCTTGAGTGAGATACATGAGACCGCGATAGCCCTTGAAGCAGCAGCAGCAGCTAGACAACTCTAAATCTGTTCGTAGACCACTGTCATTTCGGCTTCAAGCCCTATCCGACGACGTCTACGTGCTCTCCAAACATTATGTCGAGAGCCGCAATGACTTCATCAACCGAGCCCACATCCCGACGAATCCTCATGGTAGCTAACCGAGAGGCAATACTTGCTTTGCTGGTCACTGCAACGCCGCGAACGAGGAGGCGAGGCGCGATCAGCACATGGACAAACCAGCAACCTTGCTAGATCGTCGGTGCAAGGCCTTGAGACGAACCCAAGTTTATTCAACCGTTGAAATATCCGTCTACATTCTACATACGGCACTGTTTGTAAGGTAGAGACAGCTGAGGTCCGAGTCGAGAAGCTGTCATGCAACCCCCTTCAGAGGGGGAGATAATAAGCTGTTGTCCAGCGCACAAGAGGCATAGCGCCGTCCCTAGTGACGGAAAGAAGATCGGCTTTGTGCACTTTCTGAACCTGCTGCCCCTGCCACGAAGTAGACTACTGTAGGTAGACCGTAAGCGCCATGGAGCGTTGGATCCCCATACTCGAAGTTTTTGGGGGAAACATGACCGAGCCCACAGCGGCATTCGGCCCCTTTTGCCAGACCCCCGTCCAAGCTGCCACAGTATGCCATCCTCCACGCCATGAAGGTACTTGGTAGCCTGCCAGCAGCCAGGATTCTGCAACTTGTTGCAGTCCCCAGCTAGGCCAACCGCTTGGCACCCATGCGCATGGCCCCCTGCTCATCCGGCTGGGCCATGCACATCGTAGCCAGTCTCTCAGTTGCTTGAAGGTTGCTTACCCCATCTCGACTCCGCGCGAGAGACTCCACCGTAATCTGAGCCGAAGACGTGAAGGACGCAAGAACCCATCAGTGATCCCGGTAACCCCAGCCGTTCACTAGCCACCTCCACATCCGTCCCAATTACGGTGTCGAGTCTTCAGGCTTGGAGGGGGGGGGGGCCACAAATACTGCACCATGTCTGGGACCCTCATTAACCTTACTTCGTCTCCCGTTAGACTCTTGGGGACTGACTTGTATCTTTGAGTCTTTGTCGAGTTGACGTTAACTTGGTAGCAACGATTCCCAGCACACGGATCAATCTCCAGTCGAGGTCGGACACCAAAACCAACGCGTATAGCCGATGATGCACGAACCGCGGGCACCTCAAGAGCCTTCCCCGAATTGCTGAAGCACACTGCTTCCGATCCGAGCTACTCACCTGCCCATTCTGTCGGTCGCCGCTGGAAACTGCCAGCTTGTGAACCCCTCCGAGCAGCAGGAACGCCCAATCCAGATCTGAGGAATGCTCGTTTCGACCTATGAACCGATGAGTATGAGCGTGGCGCCTCTCGCTGGAGTTCATCCAGTGGCCATGTCGCGGCCGCAGGTGGGCATAGAGCGACTGCCCACCAGGCGCATGAGCAATGAGCCACGAGAGTCTATGAACTGCAAATCATGTCGGAAGCGGAAGGTTCGTGTTTAAAACCATACGCCTTTTTACTTTCATTTGGCCGACCCGCCACTCCAAATTTTCATAATTACCCGGTCCGTCCTGCCTTGTGGTAATTAACAGTGTTTTCTATAGATTAAATGCAATCGACTGCGGCCATCCTGTGAAGCGTGCCAGGTTTTTCAATGCGCTTGCATATATGGTATGTGAAGCCGCCCGCCAGACGCTTATTTATATATGCATCAAGGGCAACCCTCTCGGGAGTGTCGGATCGGTGCGGCGAGCTAATGTGTTGCACTCTCGCCATGTAGACGCTGTACCAAAGAAACGAGGACCAAAGACTGATGTGCTGGAGGCGCTGTTGAAGAGGGTAGATGGGCTGGAGCAGAAGTTGAAGGAATCGAAAAAGCCAGAAGATTCGCCAAATGCAGACGAGCCGCCCTTGTCAGCAACGACTGAAGATGGCGCTTCCAACGCCGCGCCATCGGAGACGCAGGAGGATGCACCCTTAACGGCTGAACCCAAAGCTAAGCGGCCAGCATTGGAAAACTCGCGGGTGAACGATACGGCAGAGGACACAGCGGTCTATTCTCCAGCGGTCGAAAGCGAACCATCTCCTGGCGTGCAAGCGGAGGCTCTCCTGGACACTTACTTCAGTCGCTTTCATGCCAAGCCATACCACATATTGGATGAATCCACCGTCAGGCAAAGATTACAACTAAACCAGTTGCCGGCTTACCTTATACATGCCATTTATGCCGTTGGTGCGAGGTATGTCTCGGCCCTTAGACAAAGCCGCCATCTGGATCGGCTCACTTGCTCACTCATTCTAGGTACACACCTCATCCAAGTGGTTATCAGTCAGCCGTACAGCTCAGCGAGGAATATGCCTCACAGTCTAGGAAAGAAATCGACACGGATGAGCCCTCTGTCGATGCACTCCAAGCCTTACTTCTGCTTGTCACTGCTTTCACGGCGGCAGGCAAAGGCAAGAAGGCCTACATGTTGCTGAGTATGCAGTTTATCCCAGCAGCCTCCTTTTGTTTATCGTAATACAGTTACTAACTTTTTTGGGGGGAAAAGCCAACGCTGTGGGCATGGCGATGGCGCTTGAGCTGCACCGCGAAGTGGAATTAAATGCTCGCATCACGCCCGTAGAGCGCGAGATGAGGAGACGACTCTTTTGGACTTGTTACTTGCTCGATAGGTTCATGGCATGTGGCTCGAAACGACCGTCGCTTATTGCCGACAAGACGATTCTCTTGCGACTGCCATACTGGTCACCTAGCCCGTCCGCTATGCCGATTGAAGGCGAGTTTTTCCAGAGCGATTCCAACCTTCAACAATTTCAGGGCAGCGGCAAAAAGTGCCAAGGGAGCAGCGGCATGCTCATCGACATCAGCCGCATACTTGGTATCACGAATCGCTATCTGGCAGCGGGCGGCGTCAAGGGGGATTCCCACTTTCCTTGGCACTCATTATCAAATCTTTCGAAGATACGACAACACCTTGATGTCTGGGCGTCGGGGACGGATGATGTGTTCTCCAGTGTGGACTCTCTATTCGGGCAGCCAGACTCAACAGTGCTGGTTTTAAGCAAACTCATCTACCATCTCATTCACTGCCTCGTTTACCGGCCTTTCATCCCCATCGATCTCGCCGAGTTGGCCGGCTCTGGCCAGCACCAGTCCTGGCAGATAGAAGCTACTAACATGTGTTTCTTGCACGCCAACGCTATCGCTGAATTGGTAGAGCTGGGAAAGCAGACAGCCACGATCGAATGGCCGGCCTTTGTGGGATACTGTATCTGCACGGCAGGCACGGTGCATATCCACGGCGCTCATTATAACAAGCTTGGCACCAACGAAACGAGTGCCTTTGCATCCTCGACCGACTTCCTGTCGAGGGAGATGCAGCAGCTGAGCGAGCTGCGATACGCCTGGGCCAGTGTCCAGCATCAGCGGGAAACCCTGCAGGGCATCTACAACGCTCATTCTGAATTGGCGAAGAGCGTAACAAACAATCCTATGCGACATGCACCCGTCTTCCACCTCGAAGACTTCTTCGACCGGTACGCAAACATTGGTGGGCCCGGGGGCCAGAGCTTCACTTTCGACCCGGCCAACCTCAGCCTGGCGGATGTCATAGTCGACTTTGCGACGGATACCTATACGGGGCATGATCTGTATGCCCCTCGCAACAGCCTCGATGCCGGAGCTGAGAGGCCGAGCCTCAAGCGCAAGAGCATAGCCAGTGTTGGCCCCGGGCGCAAGAGACCAGACATGAGGAATCTTGCACCCATTCAGAGACCGGCTCACATTTCGCCTCCGTCAGGGCTTCCCACACCCGCGCACCACTCGTTCGCTGCCGGGCAGAACCCCGCCATCGTGCTCCAGAGTCCCAGGTCTCTACCTTCCAACGGCGATCAGATGGGACACCATCAAACCCATGCATTACACCAGGATCCCGAAGATGCAGCGGCCAAGGCAGCCGTAGCAGCAGCGGCAGCAGCAGGGTTCGCTCTCTCGCCCCCGCAGCCTGCGCATCAGATACCAAACATGCCGGTGACCCCCTTCTCGCCTCAGTACAACTTTGCAACACTCCACGGCGGCGGCCCACTCCCAAACGGGCGCGGTGGCAACGACTTGAATGCTGCATACGACCCAATGTTCGGGGGTGTCCCGACCAACGCATTCTCGTCCCCGGCAGCGTGGCACGGGGAAGAAGACAGGCGTCTGCCACCCATTGCACCCAGCCCAGGGGCGGCGAGCCACAATGGAAGCGCCGGCACGGGCCCTGGAGAAGAGAAGGACCCGTTCCTGAGTCTTCTGGAACAGCTAGCCGAGAGCGAAAATGCCCAGGGACAAGGCAACGACCTGGATTTCTTCCTAAACGGGGCGCAGATCTGAGGCAGAGCGGTGTCCACCCTCAACGCAACTTCACTTCTTGACCGGGTGTGCCCCTTGTGGACCACCCTATTTATTTACTCATTTATTTTTTTGCCTGGCATACCTTTTTTTCTAGCGGAGCGGCGTTGATTTGTCACATGGCATGGTTGTCATCATACCCTTTGGGCATTGCATTGGTTCAAGGTGTTATCTGGAGAAGTGCACCCAATATGCTTCAGCGCGGTGTTCAACGTTGGGGGCGTCCGTTGCACTGGCTCCATGGTTTAGGGGAGTCATGAAGCTGAACGTGTTCTACGGGACTTGATCGAAAATAGGGCAGGGATACATGTATCAAAAAAAGAAAAATATGAATCGAGAGAGTGAACCAAAATCCATCATTGACTACATCGCGAGTGATGCCGATGCTCTCGGGTTGCTGCTTCGAAACTGCCTCGCTTATCTCGTCACGATGCAAGGGCCGCATTCGCAAAATGTTGCCTGCCGGATCCAGCACCCCGGGAACCAAAAGTCTCTCTCTCGCGGACACCGACGGCAAACACCACGACATTACGTAGTACTAGCGCAATTCGTTGCAGCTATCACACAATCGAGAACATTTCTTTTTCACGTATAAAACGGCATAGTTTATCGGGGGATGGGGGGTCACTGAATTATTCTCTAACCAACGACGATGTGACAGCGATCCCGTAATTTGGTCTGACCCATTGGCTCCGGCCGGGGTCCATTGCCACGGCCTCGGTAGTGAATGCAGTGCAGCCACGGGCCCCACGACTGGCTGGAGGGAGTCTAACAACTGCACGCGGCCGTGGGCATTCCGTGCTTTTTCCGTTTCAGACCCTCTAGGTTTTCTGCTCGACGACCTGCTGATGGACAAGTATGTACCTAGTCGCGACAGGCCCGACGTCACTGGGCCCAACGACAGATGGCACCTCGTGCAAAAAGTCCTCCAGGCCACATCCCAGGCACAGAGCGGCATGTCGGCCCGTGCTAGTCATGCGTCAGGGGGTTTGGAGAAAGCGCAGTTGGGGAAATCTGCAAGCGTCTTGGAGTCTTGGAGTAGGCCGACTCCGAAGGGCCAATCCCTTCCTGTGCCCCTGACGGAACTGGGGACCGAGACTTCTCTTTTTCCTCCGTTGTACATACATACCCCGAATGCGCGCTGCGCGTGAAGTGGGTGTAGGGGGGACATCCCTCTCGACGCCATGCCTTATGCTGTCTCGGGACCCGATGACTGCCCGCACGGCATTTGGTGCGCATGGAGATGCGGTGGTGACAAGACACCGCCGGCTGGACGGTATGCCATTGTTGTCCGTTAGGCTCATGTAGCCCTTGCTGTTGTAGGAATGCGCCGGTATCGTGACCTCCCATCCTGCAGACGCCCCTGTGTCAACTTCATAGAGGGCGCCTTGTTGTCACATTCCCAGCCTCACCAAGGATATGATTCGTCGACATTCGCGAAGCTTGTTGAGCCTCACTACCCCGTGAATGGCGTCACGGTCTGCTTGCTTTCCCTCCTCAAGGTGCCGGCGAACGGCCGACTCAAATTTCCATGAGAGCTTGTAGTTCCTTGCCTTTTCGCCTCTCTCCTTTCGTATTTTTGCAGGCAGATCGTGAGGCACACCTCCATGATTTCGGGCCCCTTCGAGTGCAACGCAATTTCTCCGGACACGACCGACAAATAGGACAGCTGGTCGGGCTCATGTTTGTTCTTATCAGCACTACCAGCATCATTGCCGCATTCCCGGAAGTTTTTGCCTCTGTTATCTAAACGGTACTTGGTTGACTGAACTCTGCAGTACCTACACACCATGCCTGAAGGTACATCGCGTTCTTGGATGTCTCATTATCGTTGTTCCTGCCGGTGTAAGTTAGTACCAGCGGATCTTTGGGTGTCAACTTGAACACGATATCGCCGGGATTCAGAACGATCCCCCCAGGGTATCCACCTCTCGTGGGGAGCGAAAAGTGAAACAGACTTGACAGTACTCGGCTCGTATTCCACCGCATGGTCGCAATCCACCATGCTGGTGTCGAGCCCTGGACTCTCTGGCACGTTGCATTTTTGATATGGCCTTGACTCACTGTGGTGAGTGCTTAGGACGACAGAACGAGTTTCACAGCCGAATCACGAAAAGCGCTGCTCGAGAATTCACTCAACTGGCCACCTCATGGTGAATATCAGTCATCACCCATCGATGGAAACTGCTGTCTTCACAATCCCTTTGCAAGTATACAGAACAGTAGAGAGTAGCGACGTCATGGACTGAAGCGAATCATACGGCTATGCTACAAGCGCCGAGATCCAGCCGTCCATTGCTACTCGGGGACCTGATGCCTCGTGTGAAGTACTCGTGATGGTAACATTCAACAATAAAGATGGTATCGGCACATGAAGAAGGCAGTCCAAATTCCAAGACCCTGTCAACCTTGACGCTCGACACATCATCACCGTTTATAGCCGTCGTGCTTTCTCTTGTCGGGCCCAGAACTTGAGCCGCAACACGTCTTCTAGAATAGTAATCGCCCCACATACGGATTGGTTTCCCAGCAGTAAGTACTCTGCTCAATGCGTGCCCCCCTTTGTTCTCGAACATGCTGCCCAGGTCAAAGAAGCCAGTTCGGGCGTAGGCAGGCCCATTAGTTGCAGTGGAGATGGAGTCCGAAAGCGGCAGGTGTCACTCGGCCCGAGACCGAAGAATGTTGCATGGCAGAAAACGTGCTCATGGTGGAAGATCACGTATCAGTGAGCCATGGATGGATCCCAGAAACTCAGATTAGTGATGCTTACATGAAAGGCAGATGCTACTCGCATCATCTTGAGCGCGTGGGGGTTAGCTGATTATGGTGATGCACGTGCATTGAAACTTATGTGCAGCTTGTACAATCAGAATCCTTCACACAATTGTATCAAAACATGTAGGTTAGGGCTAAATGAAGCATGTAAGGAATGAGCTCACTATGCCATCAAAGGTTGAATACACCACCAAAAATGAGTATCACTATGGTTCTAACATTGAAACTCTGTAGTGTAGACAACTCAAAGCATTGTAACATATGTAACATGATTTTCCGTCGGTGTCATCCTCAATTTGAGGACAAAAAAGATCGCTATAGCTCTGATTGTACAAAAAGCACCTTGAAACTCCACGCCTACAGTAAGAGACAACGCCAGCCCCAGGTATACTGGCACTCTAGCCTACCGATGACCACCCGCTCTCACCATCCAAACTGTTCACAGTGAAGTTCGACAGCGGGGCCGTCCTTGGTGATGAGGCTAGCAGCTGTGTTCCTAACGACCTTCACCAGACCGTCCGGACCACAAGCGGCGATGAGCACTCTCTTGTCCTTCGGGACAGACTTTACGGCCTCTCTGATTAACGCAGCTATATCTGGGCGTCCTTGTTCGACCGGAAACTCGATAGGTCCTGTCGCGATCGTTCCCCGACCCATACGATAGACAATGGCTCTAACGCTATCTTTCTCGGGATCCTTGCCTGGTCCCACGAGATTGGAAACGTCGCTAGGCTTGATGAGAGGTTCATCCTTTTCCGTTTCATAGACGGGTGTTACGGGCGAAAGATCGGCCGAAGAGATAGACCTGACGGTGGGTTGGAGGGATTGTGTCGACGGCTTCTCCGTGACTCCTGAAGCCTTGGGTGCTGATGTGGTGGCATGGAGGCGAAGAGCTACTCTTGATCCGTGAGTATGTGTCCGTATTGCGTCCAAATGGTCTGAGAACCAGGACAAATTGTCTACGTCACATTAGCGAGCCTATCATTCGTCTCAGATACAGGGCACGAACCGTGGTGCCTGACGGTCCAAATGAACTCGATCTGTTTATCCGAATCTCCAGTCATCTTTTCAAGCATGTTTGACGCCATGCCAAACGTGAAGCTTGCCCCTGAACCCCCAGCAACCAGCAGTACTTTATCAAAGTCGATGGGATCTGGGAAAGTCCCATAAGGGCCCTCGAGCGACACTTTGAGGGATGCCCCCGGGTTTTCTCTTGCGTATTTGGCGAGGTCTCTGGTAAAACCGCTGTACGAGTTAACAATCAGCTCGGTTGGCGAATTCGATACAATAGTGAACGGATGTGTCTCGTATAGTCGAACTTTTGGGAGCCAAACGAAACAATGCTTGCCCGGAATAGCTCCAAGCAATGTTTTCTTTAGCAGGACTTGAGTCCCGCCGTTCGGCAAGGGATACACAGTCGCCTCGTTGTTGACGCCATTGAAGACGAGGCGAGTAAATCGAATGAGTCGATCCGAAAGCCAGAGTGCAGCCGTGCTGCAAGCAATGATGCCTACCTTCTCGGCGTCGAGCTCAGGCCTATGTAAAGTCAAGGTGACGACCATTACGACGAAGAGAACTATGTGAAAAACATAAAACAGCTCGTATTGGAAGCGCCGCAAGACAACGGCTTCCACACCGCTTGCAAACATGGCAAAGCCGAGCACAATGCCAGCTGTGACGATGTCCTCGTGCAGGATGTCCCAATTGCCCTGCTTGATGAAATAGCTCGAGTATAGAGAGGCATGCAGGATCATAAACACGATTGTGGCATAGCCAGCAATCTGGTGAAGTGGATTCAAGCGCTCGTACGAGTACGAAGTGAGGATAGCTAGGGGGGTGTTCTTCAGAGCTAGGAATATAACCAAAGTGAAGTTGGCAGCCGACATCCTACGTTATTCTCAATTGGTGCCAGATCACGGTTGGAAGGAGTGCGCACTCACCATCCGAACCGCGCAGCAAAGTTTGTCGTTCGGCTCGTGTCCAGACCAAAGAAGGACAATCCTATATTGAGGGCCACATACACAGTATAGAGGACTCCATGGCCAGCTGAGGAGAAACCGGGCAATTTGCGAATGAAGATGCGTCGAAAAGCTCTGTCCCACAAGTATCAGCCAGGGGAGTTCTCAGTTGAATTTCGTTTCCCTCTTACTTACCTTGACACAGCTGCGAGTGGCGACATTGCCTTCGCCAAACCTCCTGGGATTTTGCGCTTGTTGACGAGTAGTCTTGTCCAGTGGCCAATGATAAAGATTGCTATGATCCCACACAACGCGGCGGCATAATATTCAAGTGCCAATTCGCTGGCTGCCTGCCTCGCGGCAAACATGGCTGCGTTGGCAGATGGTCCGCCGCTGCTCTGACCTCCTGTTGGTGAAGTAGTAGGCACTCCTGCGGTGGAGGTGAAAGACCATCCCGTGGGCGAGCCACCACTCGGCTGCTGATGCTGGTCCATGGTTCGTTCAAGTGGATGGTGCTTTGTGAACCATGAAAGAGGCGGTGTGATGGCTGCAGGATATGGTTCCTGATATGTAGCGGGCTTCCTATGACACTCCTTTTAACCGAAGAAGAAGAAGAAGAAGAGAAAGAAGAAAAAGGCGGTGATCGAGGGTGTGCTCAAGTATAATATACGCTGTAGGGTGCAGTAGCGGAGATGACAAGCCTTGGTACCCATATGCTGAACAAGGCACCAGTGGGTATAAGAAATGGGCAATGGCTGATAAAGCCTCGTCATGACTTTATTTGCTGATCAGATCACCGCAGGCTGTTACATAGTCCGGGGGTCAGTGGGGTGAGAATGATGCAGTCAAAGTTGTATTCAGATGTCAGCCACCGTTGGAGTGTATGCCAGATATGATTGCCCATATTCGATATTGATAAACCTGGTCGGCATGCCTGGCGTCAAGATTCAAGAGTTAAGCATTCAGTCACCCACTTTCGATGAGACATGCCTGCCGTGGTTCCGTCCAAATTCCATGGCGGAAAGCCGCAGGCGCTGGTTTGGAAGTATAGTAAATCCTGGTACATATCCACGGCGGCGCTGCCAAGAGAAAGGCCGAGTGCAGTCAGGTGCTGTAGGTTATCGGGGCGGGTATTGGATGCCACTTACCTAAGTCGGCCAATGAACCCGCCTATACTGATTGCTGAGCAATATTCAACCGAGAACACGCCTCTGAGCAGCCCAGCAAGGGTTCCCCATAATGGTAATTTTGTAATACTTACAAAGCATGGTAGCGATATGAAATGGGACATATTCACCAGTTACTTGGACCCGCCACAACGCAGTCGAGGTGAGGTAGCGAGTGGCCGCGCAGGCGCTCGATATGGTACCGCAGCCTCCAGCCTCCCATTGGACCATCGATCTGAGTATGGCGCGGACTACACTAGGGTCCAATCTGGATACATCGAAAGTCTTTATGATTTAGCCTCAGCGAGCACATGACTAAAAACATCCTTTCTTCCCAATTCAGCAGATCTGTAGCCACGGGGGCCCCGAATTCGAATGTGGTCGTACTGAATTGATAGATTGTGTGCATTCCTTGTTTCTCGGCAACGCCCACCCATGCACACGAGGTAGGCGATGCATGGTTTATTCCGACTGCTACCAGAACATTGCTGGCGGTATACGCAGAGTCTTCGAGCGCATCTACGGCGTGGGGAGCTGGGGCACGCCCGTAAACAGTTACACGACCGGCCCAGCCAGCAGGAGCGCATGTGCTTGGCGTATGTGATATCACGGCACGATGGATAGCGGCCGATACACGAGCTCTAGACCATGGGCTTTCGAGGCAGGTCGAGAAGGTCATGGGTATAGCTTAAAGGCGTGTCTTCAACGACCATCAAACCTTGCAGAGCCCTATCGAGCAGACGGCAGCTTGTCAACCTTCTTCGGACCTCAGTGGGCGTGCTGCAGCTCTCGAGACTTTCTTATTCTTCAGGTTGATCGACCAATAGCCGTTGGGAAAGGAGTGCCGTGACGCACGTTGCCGACGTTCCTGCACAGGCAGAGTCAGTTGCCGGAATGGTTGTTGGGTTTCAGACGACCCCCATCCGGTGGTCGAATCTGTCTGAACGGGACTGTCCGGCTCGTGCGAAAAGACTCGCGGTGTCGTATCTGGAAGCAATTACAAAGCAGATCGATGCAAGCTTATTTGATAAAGACGTAACATGGAGAATGGAGGCGGCAGACTTTAAAGCTCCCGCGCCAGGGAGTGTCGGTGTTGTTATCAAGCAACCTGCCAATCCGGGGTTCGGGTAGAGCCTCTACATGATAGTCAGATCCCCTGCAGCGTTCGCCATCGTCACCCCTGTCGGGCGTGGGGCCTGTCAACCTTATTTTGGACAACGTCCTGTCAACCTTCGCAGCCTGTGGACCAACCTTGTTCTCGACCTATCTGCCATCTATCTTATCAGACAACAGACTGTGCAGCGCAGCAAATCACGGTCAAGACCGCGTTACCAAAGCACGAACGAACACCAACACTAGTATCTGAAGTTGGCTCTAACGTGACTTGTTGGCCACGCGTCTGAACTCGACAGAACCAATATGACGCTGAGACAATTCCAAAGTTCTCACTGTCTAAAAACAAGAAAATGCAAATTAGAGGTCACTATGCCGCATGCAACGATCTCCCAGTCAGATTGCCTGGAGTACATCGGGAACTCGCATGTTCCGACTATACTTCCATCGGACCATTGCATACATGAGGGTCCATGACTGGTGGAAGGAAGTTCGAAACACTACGCGTAATTGGCGACAACATCCACTTGCGCACCACGACCACCTTCAATTCGTGGAATAAGTACGAAATATGTCTGTCTACGCGTCTCGACCATCTCACTAGTCAATCCAGTTTGACCATGGCACCATCATGACGTCCATCTGAGCCATTCGCGTTGCATCGAACTCGCTCTGCTTGAACTTTTGTCCCGGCCAAGACTGGTCTGGCAGCACATATGATATTAGATTGTAATTTATAACACTCTCATGAATGTGCCTTGCTTCACCGTCTCGCCATCTCGATCAGTCCATCCACCGAGTCCACACCCTGGGAGGGCAGATTCTGCCGTCTTTCAACAAGGCCCCAACAAATCGGCATGGCTAGCTTGTATCTCCCGTAAAGTCATATCCCTGATCACTGTTCCGTCTTTGGCTTCTGATTCAAGGAAATAACCATGTCAACCAAGGAGAAGCTGCACTCAAAATCGCCTCATGTATCTCCTATGCCTCGGGGGGGGGGGGGGGGGGGGGTTTGAAAAAAAAATGTTAATTTGGGGGAACACGTAAAATCACCCAAAAAAAAAAAAAAAATGGAAA
>JARVKF010000065.1:775-29662 GCA_039778275.1 Seiridium unicorne
TACCCTCTACCCTCTACCCTCTACCCTCTACCCTCTACCCTCTACCCTCTACCCTCTACCCTCTACCCTCTACCCTCTACCCTCACACTACGAGCCCCATCACCAACGTCAACTCTCACATCAGCTACCCCAAATATACGCTATACGAGGAGTCGCAATATATTATAGCATCACCACTAGGCGTCTTACAAAGAGAAGGGTGCAGAAAGTATACGAGTGAAGGAGCAGTATTGGGAAGGATGAAGATCGAGCCCCAAGTGCATCCAGCGTGGAAGTTGTCTACTGGTGTCCTATTTACATCCCTCAAGCAACCCAAATCTCGTATGGTCTGACATCAGGTTTTGAATGGACAACCTCTGTGTGGAGGGTTCCAAGCCGCAAGCCAGCATAGCCACAACACTGCTCCGCCCTGTTTCAGCTACTATAAGCGCCAGGCTCGGCCTCGATCACTGTGTTGGAGTCAAAAGCGACCTCCCCCACGAGGCGAGCAAGCAGTATCTTAACGTTTTCTCTAAGTATGATTAAGTCCTTGAGAAGAAGAAACATCTGGCCATTCTGATATAGCACCGCAAACCGATTAATACTTGCGCGCAGACGCTTATTTAGTAGCGCTTTGTAGCTATCCGCATCACGAACCTCGCACTCGGCTTGTGGCCATTTTCATAACATCAAAGTCAAGTCAACCCACCCGATCGGGCCTAGCAAGCTCCTAAGTATTTCCGCCATGTCGAATTCGACGGCAGTTGGCTGGACGTAAGCACTCTCTAACCGTTTGATAATCCCCGGACTGCATTAGGTATCCAGACTGACTGAGCCTGCACAACTACATAGGTCGGAGCCTGACGGTCGAGGCACTTTCGGCATCATCAAGACTTGTGTTGTGACACTCGCTCTCTGCGTATATACCGCTCTGCATCTCAACATCCCGCATCCCGATGCGTCCCAGGCTAAGAAATACTGAACGAAAACGCAATGGGTACTTATGGGCGTCTTCGCGCCAGAGTATATTGTTTATGTAGCCTGGACTCAAAACCGGCGTTCTAACCAGCTTAGTAAAGATCTGGAAGCCATATTTGACAAATTAGTGAGCAGTTACCATCGTATAGAATATAGGGCTTTGTTTTGGAAGCTGAGAATGCTAACTAGAGCCTCGCCGTTGCCAGAAAGAGGAAGCCCCTCAAAGCAGACGTCGTTATAAATGGACCAAGACGCATAGTTTCTATGTTATCATGGGAGGATTTGTGGTCGATACCGATATCGATGGCCAACAGTTTGTAGGTCAATAATCCTGTTTTAGCGTTGAGTGAGTCCACCGAAGAATCTCACATGCTGTCAGATACCAGGTTGTTCCCAGGTAGCACTGGAAGATGAACCTGTTAAGGGTGTGGCTGAGCTCGGCCTCCTACCGGATATATCAAAAGAGTACATCAAGGACAAAAGTAAAGCAGACTCTGTTGCAAAGGGTTTCGTTCTAGTCCAAGCCAGCTGGCTTATTTTTCAAGTGATCACAAGATGGGCATCTGGCCTATTTGTGACAGCACTTGAACTTAATGCTCTTGCACACGCAATATGTGCACTTCTCGTGTATTTTCTGTGGTGGGAGAAGCCACTGGACATCCAGAATGCAACAAAGGTCCCTGGAGAACTGGTTTTGTCCATAGCTGCTCTGTGTTGGGAGTGTGCCTTAGGCAGATCCAATCGTATTTACCTGGGCGTGCCATCTACAGGACACGTTGAAAAATGGAAGGAGGAAAAGATGTTAAAATACGTGGGGTACAACCCGTAGTCCGGCTTCAGAATGCGAACTATGGAAGAGTATCAAGATGGTGGGCAGCAACAATCCAGTTTGGAGGCTATATTCTCATCATCTGACGTGTGGGTTGGCTACCTCGGTCATTTCCCTCCGGCTCCAACTGCAATCCCCCTCCTGGAACTGCGAGGTCGCCATATCGAGAGGAAAGCGTTTTTTGTAACTCGAATGGATGACCGTTGCCACTCTGGATGGAACACTCAGTCTCACCCGTTCAAAAAGATGCTGGGAGCGACCTGCCTTCCCAAGGAAAGTGAGGACGAGCCGGATCTCGAACACGCCAGTAGCCAATCTATCATACTCCGAAGATGGGAATTGATATTGCATTTGCAATTGGAGTACCCTGAGGCCATGGAATCATTTGGCGTCGCAATGAAATATTGGACACTACCGTCGTGGATAGCACAGGAAACGAGCAGCCTCGGAAGAAATCCATAATTGGTCTGAGCGCAGTTGGAGAGGGCATGTCCTATCCGATGATTACTCCA
The DNA here is from genome assembly GCA_039778275.1 of Seiridium unicorne. Taxonomy (NCBI): domain Eukaryota; kingdom Fungi; phylum Ascomycota; class Sordariomycetes; order Amphisphaeriales; family Sporocadaceae; genus Seiridium; species Seiridium unicorne. The sequence continues at coordinate 3,074 of JARVKF010000065.1, forward strand.
GCCGCGGGGAATTCTGCGGAGTCCGGTACTAGCCTCCCATCTACTATGGCCTTCGTTGTGTAAGCACTTCCAACGCCCCCTTTCTGCGATTATTTGAGCAGGTAAAGTATACTGATTGCTATATGGGCCAAGCGGTAGTTAACAGTATTACTATGGAACAATCGCATTTGCCATTCGTCGTAGCCTACGATAATATAAGAAGCCAGAAGCTAACATGAATTATACATTACATAGGTTTTGTCTCTGCGCCTTAGTGTATGGTGGGATACATGCCAGTGCTTGGAACGATTACTTTCCCTCGAGCATTGAGCAGCTCTTGTGGCGAATTGCTGCCATCTCTGTCTTAGCACTTAGGACCGTCGCCGCCACACAGGAGGTGCTGGTGACAGTGTCAGAATCGGTTTTGGAAAGATATGAGAAGAAACATACGAAGAAACGATATCTCCGTTGGACATTGAATGCAGTCCAACCCATTTTGAAAGGTATCAACTCCTTCTTTGGACGAATTTCCGACTGGCAAAATAGCTCCGAAGTACATTTTTGAATATTATACCTACCTGTGTATGCTTTGATGGTCTTTTACTGTCTTTGTAGGGCATATCTCGTGGTGGAGGCTTTCGTCTGCGTCACTTACCGCCAGATGCGTATGCTACACCATCTTGGCCCCAGTATTTACCTCACTTTTAGTAAGGAACTCATGGATAGCATATAGATGTTGGTCCACTGCTGACTATGCCTCTCCAATTTTATATATCACGTATTGATCCTCGTTCGAGTGCATACAGCGTGTTCCCTGCAGTCTCACTCAAGTAAATTTCTTCTTAAGAATAAATCCGAATTCACAAATTAATGCTGCCACAAATGTTGAGTACGACACAATTTGCGCTGTCCGAAGCAGCGAGTTCAACAACATATTCTTCAATTGTGTTCATCCGCAGGTGATGGGATCATATCCAACAAACTACGATCTATGAGTGACTTCACTGGTCACTAATATGCCAGGATTATCATCTGTAGAAAGTCATTGTTCTGTATTTATATCTATGTTTAAGGCCTTTATATTTGCTTACAACCACCGATTGCCAACGATCTTCAACCAAGCAAAGTTTTATGACATGCATCAACGACGAACATTGCAGTCACGCACTCGTCAGCCGCCGCCGGCTGAATCACGATTACAGTATGATTCTCTTCAGACATCATCACCGTTTCCGGTTGCAAGCGTCTGCTGAACCATCAAGTGACTACAGTATCGATGCGCGGTGACCAACATTTACTCGACCTCGCAACCACGGATTCGCTATAAAGAGTCAAAATGCTCCGCAAGTTTGCAACAATTCTTCTGCAACAATACTTCCACAGAATCATCGGCGCTTTTACTCCATCACAACCCCCTCTACCAAATCCATCGAGATGCCTGACCCTTCTTACATTGAGCCGCCTCGACTCGAGGATACAGAGGCCAATACGCCCGAGGCGGCAAAACTACCCTTCAACAACGAAGCTATCAATAAGCTAGTCAGCCTCTGTATCCCCGGTGCTGAAAGTCCTCTAATTGCGCATGCCTTCGAGCGCCTCCACGTAGAGCTCGGCACCTACCTAAAGTTCGTGAAGGAGGGTCTAGTACAGAGCCTCTGGATGAGCGAGGGGGCCAAGATGAACATTGCGGACCAACAACAGATTGCTCCCATCAAGGTCGCGAACGAGATTGAGAAGATCAACTACGAGGTAATCGCAACGACAACCAATGCCGTGACCGCCTACAAAAAGCGGATGGCGAAACTTAGAGCTGAGGTCAACCCCGATGCCGGCACAGTCACGCCTGAGGAGATAACTTCCTTAGACGCTGAAGGTCGCGCTCATGTTTGGAAAGAGCTGAAGAACGCTCTAAATAAACTAGACAAGGACATCGTCACCATGACCAAACTAGCAAGGAAGACACAGACGCAGACGTCGAAGGAGACAGATCGCAAAAGAGATTATGCATTCAGATGGGCGACTCGCGTTGTTGAACTCGGTGGAGGGATATATGCTGCTGTTCTGTACCTCAAGAGCCACTATTCAGTATCAGGAGCGTCTATGGCTGAGCTGTGAAAGGAATGCAGCGACCGGCTGTCATGGCGTCACATGGAGATGGCCGGGAGCTTAGAATGCTTTACTACTCTCAAGCTGTCTCGTAAAATTGCGCCGGGGTGCATCTCATATGGCCTTTGAGGAAATTGCGTAGCCTTATTCCGTAACTACGTAATATAACACCACACTATGAGTATCTACTAGCCTCGAATTCTTCAAAGTCTTGCGAGGTTTGTAGATCTACCGACGCTTTGTTGAGTAGGTTCCATCTTGCTTACTTGATTGGAGTATTAACTCACAGGCAACTTCCCTGGGCACGTCAATCCATGCAGCCATTTGGTATTGCACGTGATCCGCGGCCGTCAACTGGAGGTAATATCCCGTACCGTCCTTACCACGGTAAAGGAAGTTCATTGGGAATGGCGGGTTGAAGTTTGCGGCATCCTGGAGAGCTCGAATCTCTTCGCTTGACATATTCACTGCGAGCGCGCCCTCAATCACCGTGATATAAGCAGTCGTCTGCGCATCAACGATTGGAAAGACGTAAGTTGACTGGTAAAATAGGTACGCGAGTGCCTAAGCTGCTTCGGCAAAAGTATTGGAGCATGGGGAATACTGTGACATATGATGCTCCGCAGTGCAGTTTTCTTGTCCGCAGCTACCTTCTCCAGAGCTCAGAGAATAGAAGCCCCGTTGGCCGGAAGCCTCTTGGTTCCTCTCCTTCCTCTGCTCGGCGGATAACAGCTGTCCCCTACCAAGCGGCGCCCAGCGTATGATGCCCATCCTCTGGTCCTCGACAGTATCGAGATAGGAACCTCCAAGGGCAAGATCACTAATGGCAATTGTCAGGCGAACACCTTTAAGTTACTGTAGCTAAAGAATTCAGCTCGGAGGAATGCAGCTTGAGTTACACATGGTCATGTGTATCAGTTGAACCGTCAGCGCAATCTTCCCTCACCATAATAAGAGACAAAAAGGTCAGCCGTGGCTCAAGTCCTTTGTAAAGTCGATCGGTCGTGGTTTATTAAGAATGTCAAACGACTGACTTTCACCGGGCATCAGTACTAAATACCCAACGACTGGCTTAATTGGTCAACGCGTAATGGCGTTACGGTGCCGAAAAATCACCAAGTGGTTTTTTCACAACCGGAATTTGAATCGGCGTGAGGACTTTTTGCCAAAAACATTTCTTTTCGATCACTGCCCGATATCCCCGGCGCCCCCGTACGGCGCTGACCCAGACCAACGCCGGAATAGCGGCGGCCGCCCGAGCCCAGAATAAGTGGGTTTCTGGAATCAATTGACCACACCCAGCAATGAATAAATAGCATCGCAAACCCCTGCGCCATGTGTGCGATCCATCGAAACTAAAGAGCGGCTCTTGCCGCACGTGGTGTGACATTGCGTTCGATGATTCCATATCCCACATGCCAGGTGCCAAGCCATACGGACCCCTGGCGTCGATCCCGAACTTTCGGGAGTGTATGACGTTGAGTGACGCTTACTCACGACGCGTCCTGGCGTCAGAATCTCCAGCAATTGAGGGATAGGAGAAACGTCTTGATGATTGGAGAGATGGATTATTCCATCCATGATCGGTTCCTGTCACCATACCCCGTTTTTGTCGTCATCAATTACATGCAATCCTTACCCCTGGTCCAGAAGCCTTCCTGCAGATAATACTGCATCCTAAGCAGCGCATACTTAAGGTTTCCATACCACCCACCCGACCACGCATTATTCCGTACAAATGCTTTCAAGAACTTCATCTGCATTCGTGAGAAACTCATCACGCCTGACATTCAAACTCGAATCCAATCCAAAACTTAGCCCTTTGTCAACACACACCTCCAAACGAGCATTCAGCAACACTACTACTAAAATGGCCTCCTCACGCACCTTCCCCACCCCGTCGCTAGACCCGCCCAAGAAGGAGATGCAATATTTCCCGGACATGCTCTCGGCCCTGCCCTCGAAATCAGCGGAGTTCCGGCGCGTGCTGTACACAGGGCTGTACTCGCAGCTGGTGCTCATGACGATCCCGGTGGGCGGGGACATCGGCGAGGAGATCCACACGGTGGACCAGATCCTGACGTTCACGTCCGGGACGGCGCTGGCGCAGGTCGGCGGGCGGGAGCAGGAGGTCAAGGCCGGCGACTTGGTCATCGTGCCGGCGGGGACCAAGCACCAGTTCATCAACACCGGGCCTACGCCGCTGCTGCTGTATACCGTGTACAGCCCGGCGGAGCACAAGCCCACGAGCGTGCACAAGACCAAGGAGGAGGGCGACAAGGAGGAGGAGGATGGGATCGATGAGGCGCCGGAGTGGGCGCATCGGAGTAAGCAGCAGAATGAGAAAGAGGGATGGGTGAAGGCTGAGGAGTGAAGTGCCGTGGGGTACTTGAATGTAATGGGATCGAAATACTGCGGTACAATACGACTCATTGATGGAGAATGCATGGAATTCGGCGTGTATTAACCCTTCATATTGTTTTATGAGATCGAGTATAATTAATATCATTGTCACATGTCTACGCACGAGGATCAGAAAGCTCAAGTTAAGTGTCACGTGCACTGAAATCCAGAAGGTGTTCTCAAACTCGTAAATTCTGGTGCTGGTTTGCGCCTTGTCTATACATGATACTGTCTGTACCGAGATGTCATTGATCCTCAACCGTTTGTGGTATCGCTCCCCTGTCATGATATTTTCTCGTTATAATCCTCAAAGTGCAAGTCCTCGAAACGCCTCGTAAATGCCCTAAGACTCATGATGTCTTCTTATCTGCATTCCATATTTTTCGTCCTCCCCCATCAATGTGTACAAGATGCAAAAATAAAGAAAATGGAACAAGAAGAAAAGATACCTATGTACAGTATCAATGAAAATGGCCCCTGGCCTTGTCGAAGAAAAATGGGTCCAAACACGTGAGTCAAAGCCGCTCACTCGCTTTGCTCGAGGATGGTGCGTTTAGATGTGGCCCCAAGCACCGGGGTTGCGACGAACGTGTCGCACATTGCGGCGCTGAATGCTGAGAGAATCAGAGACACCAACGGTGCAGGTGGTTCCTGCGGCCATGGGCATGACAGCACTCCAAGCACCGCTAGCACAACGCTGGAAACTGTTTCCGTTCACGCAAGACCAAGCCCCCTCGTCCGTGCACGACCCAGTCTGGGCTCCCGAAACCGATCCTCCTGTTCCAGTTGAGGGTGCGGCACTGCTCGACTTGGTCGCGGCTGCTGACGATGAAGCACCTCCTGCCGCTGTTGTCTTGGTCGAAAGAGTCGTCTGTTGAGCTGCACTAGACGATCCACCCGCGGGAGTCGTGATGAAAACACCACCGGAACTAGAAGACGACGGCATTAGCGCGCTGGTCTGGTTTGTCTTACTTGTGATGCTGATTGACTGGGACGAAATTGGGACGACGGTGAGCTCGGTAGGGTTCGCCGTCAGAACCGTCGAAGGAGCCGAGGAGTTGGTGAAAGGAGCCTTCGTGGTGGATGTGATGAAGGATGGAGAAATGGATGAAGATACGTACAGAGAAGCCGAGCTGCCAGCGGCGGCACTGGCAGTGGCAGCTGCACTGGTCGTGGCAGCGGCCGTGGTTGTAGCAGCAGCACTGGTAGTAATAGCAGGAGCTGTGGCAGAAGCACCACCGCAGACCGAAGCGACGGCAGTGGTGGATCCCACAACGTCGACATCGGGCCCGGGGCTGGGATAGGCAGCATCGAAGCCCTCAGCGACGCACATATCAGACACACCGGGGAGGTTTGCCACCAACATGGCAGGTCGATCAGCGAAAGCAGTATCGCGCTTGGCAGGCTTCTCGGTCTCTTCACGCTTGCTGCTGGAGCCGCCGATGGTGATGGAAGCGCAGTTCATGTAGAACTCCCGGTTTCCGGTATGGTTGATCCAGCTCCAGGCAAGCAGGACCTTGTCACCAGTAGGGGTGTCGGAGGGAACAGTGAAGGAGAGGGACGGAGTGGTGGGGCAGTCACCCTCCTTGGAATAGATGGCAGTCCAATTCGAGCCGGAATCGTAGCTCAGGGAGACCTGGCAACTGCCTCCATTGTGCGAAGCTCCACCCTCGATCTTGATGGTCTGCTGAGATCCAGGAGCCCAGGTTGCGACAGAGGCACCCTCGGCGGTGTCGAAGACATCCAGAGCACCCTTGCAAGGAAAAGTTGCAGCGGTGTTGGGCGAGGTGATATCGCTATCAATCGTCTTGGCATTGGGGTTGCCCTTGTACTTCAACGGGGGCGGGTCGGCCATGTTCATGTGGGCCGAGACAGTGGCGGCCAGAGCGGCGGCGACGAAGGTGGTTGAGAAATGCATCTTGGATCTGGTGTGGTTGCGTGAAGATGTCTGTTTCTCGGGATGAAAGGATTGCAAAGTAGCTAAACCGGTAGCTGTTGGTCGGATGTTGTTCTTCTTAAATACTTGCACGGCAAGATCCAATGGGTGATGGGTCAATGAAAGTAGCTTGAACAAGTCGATTGTTCTTTGGGGGTATTGTGAAGGAAAGTGGTTGAGAATGGAAAGGACTTCTGGAAGGAAGCCTGAGAAGAACAATGGAAACAATAAAATCCAGTGAAGACTTGGCGTGTCCAGAAAGAGAGTCTGGAAGAGGCAGAGAACAAAGAGATATTTGTATTCCGTCCCAGCAACCAAGCAGCCAAGCTGAACCAAGCAAGAGGGTCACCACCATAGACGCGCACCCTGACCCTGTGACTGACATGACCCCTACCTTAGCAGTCCAAGCCTATTGTTGCCATGATAGGGCAGCCATCACCACTCGATGCGTCCATCGGCAGGGGAATAGACGGCAACGCTGTAAGGCATTTCTCTGTTTGGTGGGGCGGCTGCACATCACGACGTGCCTTGGCAGCAAAGACAGGCCGGGCACCACCATCGATTGGACGAAAAATGGCTAGCGCAAGGGGCATTCCCCATCCTAGATCTTCACAGAAGCCCATTGCGCGACTCACCTCGCGCCTCTCCACAAAGATCGAAGGGGATAGAGTGACTTGCGGTCGAATGGGCGGCCAGAAAACATCGTCGGCACGGCGAGCGGCCCTTGCAGTAGGGGATTGGCCGTCTTCAGCCGGGAACCTTGCCCCACTTACATCAGCCGAAGAAGTTTCGAAGCGCAAGCGGCGGCGCTTCCCGACCAATCATTCTGCCTGGCTCCCTCTCGTACCTGACAGCGACAAGGGTCCGCCAAGGCTTTTAGGCCATTACTTTGGCGCATCATCCTCTCTAGTCCTCCATAGCCCTCCATCATCCTGTCATTGGGACATCCCCCGCGGAATTAACAGGGGGGGCCAGAGCTCGCCTCGGCTTGAATGCGGCGCTAACTAACGTCGTCCTCCACCAAAAAACATGAAACACCACACGAACCCCTATTTGTGCAGCGCCCACAAGCCACGTTGGAGGCCTTATTGGACAGAACCGCGAAACGTTGAAACGTGCTACCTGGCGCTCTGGCCTATATCACCCCGCCTGCTAAACCCCCGTCTACATATTGCTACCTCCCCGTCTGAAGACATGCCATGCCCGGGATACACTGGTGATCGTCAGGATTTCCGATGAAACAAAGAAACAAATATTGGGCGTCGATAGAGTATTTCCCAATGCGGAATGTCAATGTTTCTGTGCTGGTGGATTTAGCCCACTGATCGCTCTTGCTCATCCGTGACGGGTGTCCATTCATCTGTCATGCCGAGGACTAGACTTCCACGACCAGTGAATACTGATGTTGGGGGTCAACCTTGGGAATCCAGCGTTTCTACTCTGCTTGACCGCGAACCTACCAGCAAGATGAAGAAATATGTATCACCCCACCCACCTGATCTCGTTGAACAATCCAATCCGTTCTTTGCATATTATTACCTTTGCGACATGTTTCATTGACCATCGCCTATTCCTCCTGGCCTTGCTCACCAACGAGGTCATCACATTACACATCGTTCCCCAGACCACGATCCATGCCATTCTGACTAACCGGTGCTCCACTTTGATTAAACCTCAGCTGGACAAGGGACTCCCCAAAGCCAGCTGCCTGTATTGTGGGGGAGTGTTTATGCATTCTTTCAAATGTTCGGATGGTGGCAAGGTGCAAGGCATTTTTACCTCCTGAGATGGCTCAATCCTTTCTAATGAAATCCACTGCCACTTTCATGCTTTATTCATGCCTTGGAGTCCACCAATCCCCAGCATTGATGGTCTATAGCACCATGCTGATTAGTCACGGAGAGCACACAAATTCTACCCTGACGACCATGCCCGCTTGATTGGACTTTCCTCAAGGGCCGGAATGACTACTTTAGTGTTTGAAAACACAATACCGCATCGCACGCTACATATGAATGATCGCACCGCACAAACAGTTTTCAGGGTCAACAGAAGACAAGTTCAACAGCATGAGACCTTGTGTAGTATGCTAAGAAGCTATCTTCGTTGATAGCTTGCTACAGGTGCGTCGCCTCTGCTTCAGGTCTGTACACCCTCTTTTAGCCTCTACAATCCTTGGTGACTACCTAGTAATCCCGACGGCACGCAGGAACGGGCCCGGGCACTATATGATGGACTCAAGTCAACTTTAGCCACCTGCACTTCAGGCAGCCTTCCGTGCTACTCAAAAGTCGGGCAAACCCGCCACAACCTCCTCTGCCCTCGATTGCTACCTTGCGTGCTTCCGCCATCTCTTCCATGCCACGCCATCGGCCTACAAAGCACGCATTGGCCATGATGATTCTTTGGCTAAGGGCCGACTGGTGCAGATAGAGAAACTGCTTCCAGTTGTTCCCTCAACCATGCGGGGTTACATCTCGCAGGCAAACATATCTGCGGAAACGTAATTTACCCATCCAGTTCAAATCTCGGTTGATCGAGCCCTCTTCTGCACAGGCTTGATCGGGTAAATCCCAGATCGCCATGGTGAAAGGTTAATATCTTGTAGATAATCTTGCCGCCGCGGCAGTCATGCTATCTATAAAGGACCGATATCTGATGTTGAACTGAGTGAAGAGATAGATGCGCAAGAGCGCGGCGCCGGTTGTAGTTGCCACCCGCATAGTAGTCGCTCACTTGGCTTCGTCAGTGCCATCAGGAGTGCGTCCGTGGGGACCCGATGGGACCTGGTGGTTGCCTTGTGGGCCCTGGTGTTGGTTGTGTCCCTGGAAGTTCTTGAAGTTGTTGCTGCCATTGCGATGTTGCTGCGGGTATTGGTGCACGAGCTGTGGGCTGGTCCCGTACTGCTGATAACCTTGGTTGCCATAGCCGCCTCGCATATTGTTCACTACACGGCAGATGTCAGCATTGAGTTGAGTCTGTGATTAATGGTTTGGGTACCTACTTTGACCTTGCTGTTGTGTGAAAACAGGCTGTTGATATTGCATGCCAGGGCTCATTCCATAGATGGCTTGACCTTGTTGGGACCCTTGGTGTACCATCATCGGAGCCGCGGGTCTGCCCGGGCTCGGGTAGCCGTTGGTCCCGGGAATGGGTTGTGGCGCCACAGCTCCCGGGGGCATGAACGGCGGCGCTCCGGGATACATCTGCATCTGTCCAGTTGGCATACCTTGCGGGTTGATGAACTGTGGCTGGATCATCACGGGAGTTCCCATCTGCATCCCCTGTGGCATGTACCCTGGGTTGTTTGAGAAGCTTCTGTTGAAGTGGCCACCCATTTGTTGGGGAGTGCCAGACATGAATGGCATACCGTTCTGGCCATACGGAACCTGCGCCGAAGAATTCATGTTTGGAGGGTAGGCGGCCGAGACTGGCCCCACGCGCGGGGAGGAGTAGGATTGCGACGAGTTGGAATGCATCATCCTGTGATCGTCCGCTCCATTGAAAGGGCCATGGGGTATCGGGCCGTGTTGTCCAGGATGCATAGGAACCGAAGGCACATGAGGAGAGGCACGAGGGGCAACACTGTGAGCGCCTTGCTGTAGGTGGAAAGGAAGCTGGTGCTGATGAGCCAATTGTGGCATGACATGAGACGGGTTCGGCGTTGGTTGAGTGGCAAATGGCTGTCGGTCGAACAATTCAGTGTAGGACATGCGCATTGTGGATTCGGGCTTCTCATCGTCTTGAGCCTGACGCCAAGTCGGGGGTGTGTCGAACGAGGGCTTGAAACCATCATTGTCGGCCCAATTCTTGCCCTCAGGCTTCGGCTGAGCCTTGACGTAGGACAAGATGCTGCACTTGGTAGGGTTTGCAGCAGTCTTCTTCCGGGTAATGAAGACAACAACTCCGGTGCTGCTAGGAGTAGTGCTAGAGTCGACAGCGTTATTCAGGGCTGACTTGGGGCTTGAACCAGCGCTTGGGTGCCCATTTGGGTTGAAAGTCGCGGCTAAGGCGCTCGGTCGGAACTCATGGCTGTTGGGGTTCAGCTTGTTGCCGATATGGTTAGCCATCGGTCCGCGGCGAAGATAGGATGGGTCGACTGCATTGGCGGGGCCCGTTGGAGGCTGGCGCATGTCCCCCATCTTCTGGTTCTGGATGCGGGCTGCCAGCCCCTGGGTTTGGCGACCGCCAGGTCCCATGTGAGGAGCTCCGTTCCTGTACTGCTGGTAGGGCGGTGGAACAAAGCTCTGGCGAGCACCAGGATGTCGAGCGGCAGCGGCAGCAGGCTGAGTGGACGCAGGTGCGCCAGTTGTGCGTGATTGGGTGTTTTGAACCCCCTGAGAAGCAGTGGCTGTCTGGCCTTCCTTAGCAGTGGCCGACTGCTTCTTCTCCTGGGCAACTTTATCCTCAGTCTTGCGTCGCTGGCACTCAGCGGCGTCGCGATTTGCCTTCTCTTGGATAGCCTTCTGCTTGGCAGGGTCTTTGGCAATGATGCCAATTAAGTCAACTGGAACTGGAGTTGGCAGTTTAAAGCTGGAGGCGAATTTCTTGAGCTCGATCAATTTCACCTCCTTGTCTGCCTTCGCTTTTGTGGTGCGTTGCTTTTCGGCATTCGTTCTCTGCTGACTAGCAAATGCCTTGAAGGAGACCAAGACATCATGTTCCACAGTGGATGTTGCGCTCGGCACTTGAGCACGTTCCTTAGCCTGGGGAGATATAGTTCGGCTCGTGGCAGCGGACGGCTTCAGTGGAGTCGCCGTCTGCGGCGCGGCCTTTGCATCCTTTGCATCGGCAGGTTTCTGAGGAGCCTCGGCGGTGGGCTCCACCTTGGATTCTGTGGGCTTGGACACAGCCGGCACAACTGGTGTGATCGGCTCTGTAGATGTGGCACGCGGCTTGGCATCGTCAGCGGGTTTAGCATTTGCCTGTGGCTTCTGAGTCTTCAGCTGTGAAGAGATGATGGCTGGGTCAAAGGGGGCACCTTTGACGGTCGCCGAGCCCGTGGGTGCCCGGCGGGCGGGTGGTGTGTACTTGTTTTCCCTACCTCCGGGCAATGGCGGAAAGTCATTCTGCTGTTGTTGGCGCTTCACACCGCTGTATCTGATTCGCAAACTCGTCTTAGTACGCTGTCGTTGTTCACAGGAGTGCATGCTACTTACTTGTCTTCTTCGTCACCGCCAGCATCCCCGCCCACGAAGTCCATCACTCTCTCTTCGGCAACATGTGAGGTGGTCGCAACGCTTGACTCGATCTCCTTCGCCTTTCTGTCGGCCTGTGCCAGCCTCTCCCGATACTTCGGGTGGTTCTTGTCGATTTGTGTAGTGTAGATATTTTCATCGTAATCGGTTTTCAATCCAAAAAGCTTCTCGTTGGTCTTGAATTGGTCCCACTTGTCGCGGCTGCCAGATTTCTCCAAGCTGTCGTCTAGGGTCGATGGGCTACTGTCGGGCTGCCATCTTTGTAGGACACGTTCTCCGCCAGCGCGGTTGCCGGAGATAGCGGCGTCAGTACGAAAATTACCTATGATGACAAAATGTTAGCCCAATGCTCGATATTCTGGTATTCTTAGTGCTCGTCAGCTAGAATCACGCACCATTTTGGATTTTTCCGTCTGCCTTGGCTGGAACTGTCTCTTTCTTCTGGTAGGACATTGTGGAGGTTTCCTTCCTATTGGTTCCGTTCGAAAGGGGGGCCGTCTTCTTCGGCGGTACCATTCTTGATACAATTCAACGTTCTACAAATGTGAAAGAGGCAGGTCGTCAAGATTAAGTGGAACAAGGAGAGAAGTCGAAGTCCGAAGTATCCTGAGGTTCAAATATTAGTATGAGTTTGATGACAACAGGGAGTGAATCAGCGATGATTGTTTCGCTCAGCAATGCCATTGGAAAATACCAAGCCAGGCAATGGCAATGTACAGCTCCAGAACGACACAGTGATTGAGTCATGGTATAGAAAACATGTTTGATGGCTGGATGGGGTGGCATGGGTGTTGGAGGAAGCTGCTATGAAATCGAGGGCTAGCAAGTAGTGAAGCTCCAGACTCACCTCGCTGCGGGAAGTCTTCCGTCTGCTGCTTGTCTCGGGTGGAAAGGCAAGTGGAGGGTAGGTCGATGTACTGAGGGTCAAATGGGTGGCCGATGACCAGACCGTGAAGCAGGACGCTGTGGGAGAGTACCTCGTCGTCAGCACATGGAGAAAAGAAGGCCAAAAATTGGATGCGCTCGAGCGCGCAATGAGTGTCTGAAGGTGCAAAGAGCGAGTAGCAGCTAGCTGCCACAAGGGATGGTGCTCGTCAGGTAGCCAGAAGGCAAAGGGAATTAGTGTCGGGTAGGGGAGGTGAGGTGAGGGATGGGAAGGAGCTGGTTGGCTTTGGCTTTTGTTGTTGACACGACCAACCCCGAGAGTGATGAGTGTAGTCAGGTAGTGTGAGGTGGAAGGTACCAAGTGTGGTTTGGTTCGGAAAAAAGTGGTCTTCAGCTGCATATACAGTAGGAGCTTGGCCGAGATGGACGGACCTCTTTCGACGGGAGATGGCAGTGTCAAGCAGGAGCCGCTCGTCGCTAGGAACAGCAAGCACGGGTGCGGCGGGCAGCTGGGGGCAGCAGACGCTAGCGAGACCACGACTGGTGCCAGTGCGACAACCACTTCTGCCACTGACTGCTAAAGCTGGATGCTTCTGCTGGGGTGGCTGTGGCCGTGGCCGAATGGGTACAGACAGAAAGGAAATGGGCAGATTGGGGGGAGAAGACAAGTCAAGCCCGCCCGGTCTGGGATTGCTGCTTGGGTCTGGGTCTTGGGTCTTGGGGGCGTGGATCAGTAGTGTCTCACCTCGGGGTGTAGGGCCCTCTTGCGTTGCGCCCGAATTGAATACTCGTGCCTCTTCTCGAAGACCGGCCAACCGACTCTCCTGTCTCTTCTCACCAGCTCTACCTGCTGCGGGCTGGGATGGCGCAGCTCAGCGTGGTCTCCTTTCTCTCCTGGGCCTCGTGAGGATAGGGAGGAACAGGGACGTTAGTGGTCGAGGGGTTGAAGTGGAGATGGTGGATTTTGGGGTGAAGCGCAAGTGAGGTCGAAATCAAAAAAAAAGTTGAGGGTCGGCGCTTTCCCCTGCAATGCACTGGGACAAACCAGCAGCAAGCACCTTGCCCAAATGCGTCCGCTAACACGGAATTGGGATTGGCCTGGTGTGAGACGGATGTGCGCGGTCGCGGCAGGAAACGAGAGTCGTGCAGGATGGAGACCAGGTGGGCAATGGAGGGAAACAGCTTGGCCCTGGCTGCTCGAATGCTACTGCTGCTGTTGCGGCCCACGCTAGGCCTAATGCGAGATGGCCTGGTGCTCCCGTCTGGGGTAGGTGGTGCGAGCAATGGATCCACACTGTAGCTTCTTCAAAGACACTGACAGGAAACTCATTGCAGATATAGAACCTCCAATAGTGAATTTTTCATACATGTATGATCCGGAAATGATCTGATAATCACAGGTCGAGAGGGACGGGAACGCTAAAGACCCGTGAGTCGTGATAATATATTGCCCAGTGGCTGTATAACTTCTGTAGGATAAGATACTACAAAGAATTAGTTTTGGCCGGGCGCTTACACCATGTTCACCAAGGTCGTGCGAAAGTCAAGTCAAGGCAAATTTTAACTGATTGGGTCTGGACTTTGCAGCAACACCAGAGCTCGTCGATGTCTGTCTGCGTTGCGTGAGCGAGCTCCGTAAATGCGCGTGGTTGTATTTTCGGCTGCGTGGGTAAGATGGAACGAGGCGCTGCAAATCGGGCGAAGCTCTTCGGTGAAGGTGAGGCGCACGTTATTCCCGTGATTGGAAGAGTCGTGCTCGCAGCTCTCTTCTCCGTATCGATGCTTGCCATTGGGCTCGCAACCAGAACCTTCAGCGGCAGCATAGGTATTAACATTAGGTGCAGATGGGACTACATGCGAGCGAAGCGAACACCTCGGACATCCGCTTCAGGTCGCCCATTTGTTTTGTTCCCCCTACTTTACATTAAGGTTGCAAGAAAGCAATGTCCATCAACGGTCGAGGCTGTACGGGACCTGAGTATGCAGGTTCATTCGAAATAGTACGGGGGCCAAAAAACTATAACAGGATCGCGAGTCAGGTAGCCAGTATTTCTCCTACCAGCCAGCCTGCAGCTAGGAGAACATTAGTCGGAGCGTCACCGTCGCATAGCCCATCACCTCATTGCTCGACAATTTCTCGTTCCTGAACTCAATGGAGCATCTGCAACGCATCTCAGATAATGTATGTAACTTCTGCCGACATGGTGCTACATGCCTTGCCCTGTACACCTGCACTGTGCAAACATTTCCAGCCAAGGACAGGGGGTTCTTGAGTATTGACGGCTGCGTTGTGGCCCTAGTCGACAAATCGACAATGCCAAGGCCAGAGATCCTGTGAAGTGACACAGTTTCCATCACATTGTACGACGTCTTGCGCCATGCATTGGGGATCCGCCTGTCGCCAGAGACAAACGCACCTTGGGCAAGGGCAAGAGGCCGTTGGTTGCTCGAAGCCATCTGGACATAGTTCGACATCTTCCGGATACCAACACGAGTTTGAATTTCACCTGTCAGTGAGTTGGCTGGTTGCTATGTCCACTGATTTGACCCTTGATTTTCGGATTCCTCCAAAAGGGGCCTAGCTCCCTGAGTGCTCCCCCTCCCTTCCCTGTCCTCTTTGATGAAACTTGGGTTGTTGGCGTTTGCAATTGACCGCTATCCACTTCACGTGCGGTTGGGAACCGATCTTGCAATGAAGCAAAACTCACGTGCTGTCCTTCGTTCACTTCAGATACGACCGAGCAAGAATGTACATGTGATGAATGGGCAGGAGGACGCTGGATTGCATTCAGGGTCTTGCTGTTGCATTCGCTCTCCCATCCCTGTCAGATCACCCGGGGCCCTTGGTTCTTGGCCCCTCGTCCCGGCTCCCCACAAAGAAACCTGGCATCTTGAAACTCCGACTGTACATGTAAGCCATTTAAGAATCAACCTATTTGATGATTTTAACTCCGTCGCAATGCTTCATTTCAACGTAACACAACTACGCCGGACTTTTGATTGGCGGTATTGCAATCGATGTGCATATAAATCCAGTCTCCCTTAAGCAGCTGAACATCCCAATTGACTTCTCACCGGGTGATCCGTTTTTACCCTGGCCGAAGGAGAATCAGCGCCCAAAAGTGGCATTCCAGTGAGCGTTGCAAGTAATACGTGGCAGAGCAGCGTGATGGGGCGCAGTTACGAGGAATCACCTATTTGTTTCTCGGCGAAGTCGTGAGTAAGCCTGCAGAACGCGCTGACCTAATCCCCATGAATCCACGTTTGATTGTCAGTGTCTTCTACAGACGTCATTGATTATGATAACAGAACGAGGCCGTAACGGGTCGCAGAATTTGGTCAATGTCGACTCACGGGATTCTGGGCAATATCATTGTGGTAATTCGCAGCCCTCCCGCACACTGCAGGTGATCGGCAGCGGCTGTCTGCACCATACCCCCAGCCGTTTGGCTGCAATGGTTGGGAAGAAGGGAGTTCCCGCACCGATCGGCAATCATCCTCATGAATCACATCACTGGGAATCCTCGCCGCATTTCCAAAGGCAGCATCCTACTCTACCTCTCATATCCCGTTTGCATGCCTTTCCTGTACGCCTCGCAAGACCAAAATCCCGCCGCCGCAACAAACTTATGGTCGCTACGAAGTCTGCTTGCTTCCGCTGATGAACCCATCTCTTGCGTCTTGCCAGCAAACGAGGTTTGAGCAAATTATGTCGTCGAACCGTCAATCCATAGATGACATTCGGCCCTCGGTGCCGATACCTTCTACACAACCTTATTCATGTGAATGGCTCAATACGCAGTTGTCCGGGCCTTGTGTTCCATAACGTAATTTTAGTAAAGCATAACTAGGAGTTTGATTAAAGTGGCTTGCTTTTACTTGGCCACATCCTACGTAAAGCTATGTGGCGGAGAGATGTCGTTGCACGATGTAGAACCACAAATCATGGATAATTGTCAATGTGTCAATCCTCTCGCTATCGATCGATCGTTCCAATAATAAAAAACGTCTTTCCTTGGGTATCAACAGGTGAAAGAGACTTGATGATCGGTACCACTAGAAAATCGACATTGCCACATAAAACCGAGGACGGCGGTATGGTGCGGTCAGGACTGGAACTATAAGTATACTAATCAGCCAGTTGATTCAACGACATCAAGGCACATATGTATCCCAGATGTTAATTGAAAATCTTCCGTTGATCAATGGAGAGTGAGCACATTTATGAGGTTGTAGAAGCTTATAGAAAATGCCGTGGTATCATGAAAATAAAATCCGAGTATCACAAACCTGCTCAGAACAATTTTACCTGGTCATACGGCGTCACCACCACAATACTAGTTGACATCATCAGAAGCTCGCCCGAAGCTCGCAACTCAACCAATGATACTCTCTTTCAAAGCCTTCGCAGCCCACCACCCATTGACCCCTACCCATAGCAGAGGGTGCAGTAACCAGGGGAGGTCCAAAGTGACATGTTCCATGACGACTTTTGGAATCACAGTATGCACATCGTCACTGAACATCCAGAGGTTCATAAGTGATTCCGTCAGCTTCTGGAACTTGTTCATGCGAGGGAACATGGCTTTTTCGGCTTTCTCAACCTCGGCCTCCAGCGAGGACCCTGTCTCTACGCTCCGCTTGATGGCGGCAGCAAGATGCCTGGCATCATTGAGCCCGACGTTGACTCCCTCGCCCGCGAATGGCGTCATGACGTGTGCCGCATCACCGATGAGGGTCACGCCGGCCTTGTGCTCCCATGTAAAGTCAGCTGGCAACATGTACAGATTCCGGGTGTCCACTTTGCCCTGCACCTTCAGGATGGCCTCCCTGAGCCTGGGGTCCCAGTCCGCCATCGCCTTGAGAATATCATGCCGTGTTGCTTCAAGGTCGTGGACGTCATACACGCACCAATCCTCCGACGCCGGATCTTGCCACGACTCGGGGCGTACCATGGAGTAGCCGACATGCAAGCTGCCGTCTCCCATCTGTTGTACTGAGAGTTTCTGGTGAGTGTTTGACGCGAAAACGTTGCCGCCGTTGACGAGCTTGTGCAGACCCGGGGCCTTAGTTTTGGGGTCCGGGATACTGAAAGTATGATAGGCGATGCCAGAGTAGTATGGCTTGATGTCTGTAATGAACGTCCGAACTTTGCTCCATGCGCCCTCAGCGCCAACCACTAGGTCAAATCCGGTAGCAGTGCTACCGTCTTTGAAGATGAGAGTCTTCCGAGTTTCGCCGTCTGGTTCAAGTCGTGCAAGGTGGTGTCCCCACTTGATCGTACCCTCAGGTAGCGACTCGGCGAGGATCGTTCGCAAGTCTGAGCGATCGATTTCTGGACGTTCAAGATTGCCTTTGCCGCTGGGGCCGAAGGTCAGGAGAGTCTTGAGGTCCTTGTCACACATAAGAACGTAATCGCCATCAAGACGCGCAAACTTGCGAAATTGCTCCTCCAGCTTGGCTTCTCTTATAGCCGCAAGACCGCTCTTGGGGTGGAGATCGAGGGTGCCGCCTTGTGATCTAAAGTTGGGCGAACTGTCTGATTCGTAGATGGTTACGGAGACTGAGGGGACGGAAACGCTTAGAATCCGGGCCAACATGCAGCCCACTGGCCCAGCGCCAATGATGGCAATTTGAAGTGAAGCCATTGAGATTTCCTGATATAAAAATGTGAGAATTCGATGTTGGGGTTTTGAAATATGACGACAACGGTTAGGGGTTGCGGCTGACGTTAGCGTTTACTAGGTTGTGATATAGAATGGATTTTCATCGGTGTCTTGAAGACTATCAGATATTGGTTCCATGTCTATGTTCTTGGCAGGAACAGCTGAGGTTCATATATACTGCGATCGGAGAAGTAGTCAGCTTGAATCTCCGACCTCATAGTGGGAGTGTGGAGTATAGTTGGCAAGCAGCACTAAGCCACGCTGAATTAGTGTCACCGGGGTTTTCGACATTCTCCGCTTAACTTAGGTCTTGTGTTTAACGACAGCTCTCACGACTACGCGACTCTCACACTCGGATAGATCAATACATCAGCTTACGGAAGCCGAGCAGCGAAACATCAGTCGAAACTCTACCAATAATGACATCAAATGCATGCGAAGCATATGGCGTTGGCTAGGAATAGCTGAGGCTTCGATTCAAAAACTCTTTGATTGCTGTTAGAAGTGGCGCAAATGTAACGTTAGCCGCCTCAATTCTCATACATGTTAAAAGTAAAGGTAGCATCAATACTCCCATTATATCAACATTCCTACAAGCACGCGACAGAGCTCATATTTCGTACGGTGGTAATCGGCCTGGACCGACTCGTTAAATTGGCTGGACTTTGGCACTATTATTAGGGGGTCCGACTCCTCAGCTTCTCACTCCAGGATGGTCTGGCCAGTAATAACCTCAACTCATGCTTTCGCTTTCGGCCTTAGGCAGAACGATAAACAAAACCCAAATCAAACGAGAGGTCATATTTCGTAGGCAAGACTTGAATTTAGGATTGAACGGCCAATTTGCGAAATTGTGAGTAACTACGTTAGTGTACATAGGGAATACAGAGCGATAATAAACTGCCGATCGCCCCTGCAGGAGCTAGTGTCTGGCGCCCGATTTACCAACCCTCGGCCTTTTGTGCAAAGAGGAAACATGAGGCTGCAGGAACCACATGACCCAGTCTCATTGTCAGATCGCTCTATGATGGTGACTTATCATATGCTGATTGGCCTGGCTTTGAGTGGTTTGCATTGCAACGTGTAGGCTAGCAGGGAAACGCATTCCGCGAGTGTGCTTCAATGTTGAAGGGAAGGCGAACAAGGCCGGAGTTTAATATACAGTGAAATGGCCTCTGACGAGAAGCCAGCAAAACAAGTGACCGCATTAAAACATCGAAACATTGTTTTAGAGGCATTTAGGATGCAAGGAGACGGTCGCATTTGAACGGGCCCAGAGCAACGTTGGCGGCAGGAATGCACGTGCTCTTAGCCGTTTGGGGCAAAGCGGCATGAAGGAAGAGAGACATGGATGCATCCACGGCAGCACGGAGTTCTGTTTTTGGTCGCTGGCCCTAGCTGGCCCAGCTGTTTGGGGGGCCCGTTCACCACATCGTTGGAGCCGAAAGCTTTTAGCCTCTGGCTTATGCGGCGAACAGGCTCCCGGCCCTTTTCGATGTCGTCGTCGCGCCAAATCCGCTAGCCCCAGCTGGACCTGACTTCACCTCTCCGTAATCACTCGAATCAACAACCTGATTGAGTTCTGTTCCGTTTCGCGCGTCCAAACTAGACTCTTGTACCTCTGCTCGAATTACCGCTGTCGATACCACCGTCGTCGCCTCACCGTATTCCGTGACCTGTCCCTCGAAACGATCAATTTTGGCTGTATATATGACAGGATAGATTAGGCCGCTGCAGGTGCTGAAACATTCCAGCCGGCGACGAAAGATCCATACCAAGGAGGAGAGTAATTAGCTGAGGACTGGAATAGACGAATTTGTAAGAGTAGGACTGCAAATAAACACATTTTCGAGATGCAGGCCCCAAATCCATCGCAACGATCGATACAGCGCCGCTCGCCCGCCGTCGAACCTCCAGGGCCCCCTCCTCCATCTGGTGTACCTCAGAGGCCCATGTCACCAGCAAACATGCAGTCACGGACTTCTACTGCCTCCAACAGATCCGCGGGCTCGAGGCGGAATGTGAGTCACCCCGTGCAATCATCACCTTCGGTACCTGGTCGCGTTGGAATCAAAGTTGGTTCTCAATAACAGGACCTCACATCCTTTGCGGTCACAGACAGGATATTTGTGGAGATCGAACACATGGCACTACGGATGGACAAATCACTGACTTCAGGCCGTAACAGCAATCCAGTGGCTCGGGCTCGAATATGCCTTTGTCTCAAATAGAAAAGAGCGTCACACACCTGCTCGTCGCAACGAAGCAACTGCTCGAAACACTGACGCAATGGTCGCGCGGTACGGCAACAGACACACAGGTCTCCGACGTCTACGTACGCCTCGGATACGAGTTCAACATGGCTTGCCGGGCATTCACCGCCATCAACGTTGATACGTCAGATCTAGGAAACGTCCCCGAGAATCTCAGACACATATTAGAATCAACCCTGAGCCAAGAAGCAAGCACCGAGAGCTTGGAGAAATATTTACCAAGGATACGGGATATCATTATCAATCTTCTTCATGGCTTGAAGCGGAAACAGCAGAAGCTACGGCAGAAGCAGGCGCGTGATAAAGAGGGTGGCGGCGCCGCTTCACCTGATGAATCAGCCATGGCGAATCGGACCATGAGCAACAGCACCGCGGGAAGCTCTAGCACAGGCCTGACAACCTTATTGAACGAGGGCTTGGATAGCAGCTACAACAATGGCTCACGGGATAGCTCTGGATCTGGCCCATCCGGGGTAAACAGTTCGCCCAGCCGCAAGTTTCAGGGAAGGGAACAGAGGGACCAGACTCAGTCGTCTATCTCGTCAGATCAATCGACGTTGTCAAGTAACACCATGCAAAATATACCGGTCCTTCCTCCATACCCTGGGGACGAGTCTACCATTCCAACAGGCCCGCCCACGAATGGAGTCGATATCGATGCGTTCCCGCCGCCACCGCCCCCTCCGAAATCACAGCAGAGTGCTCTCGCTGCATTGCAAAGAGGAGGTGATCTGGAAAGAAGAGCATCGAGGCGATACTCGGCATATCAGATTTCGAAACATCTCGGCGCACCTACTAATGGCGTGCCTATGCTGCCGTCGCAAAACACACCTCTACCGAATAGGGGACGTGGGGAGGTACGAGAATCGATGCGCGCCGTTCAAGTCAGGGAGTCCATGAATCACAACAGGACTGGCTCCACTCAGTCGAAAAGTGCTCAGGACGCATCTCCTGTCAGAGTACCCAGTAAGGTTTCTGAAGAAAGCTTGGCAACTGAGCAAGATAAAACCGATCTCGGGTCGCTTCAGGCTGCATCTCCAGAGGACAGGTACAGACCTAGTGCGACTATATCTGGTCCCTTGGTCGACGCATTCCCCATAGGCCCTGATTCGCCCGAAAAGACAAGACCGCCTCCGATCGATACGTCAGTTGAGCCTCAGCCGCAGCCAGAGCCAGCCCAGGAACGGCCGAAGACGCCCCAACAACAACAGCAACCGAACGGCCTGATTGATCAGTCACCACCACTCGACAAGGAGCTGACCTTGTTCCTGCAATACAAGTCAAAAGTCAAGAAGTTCGTATTGCCCGAAGGGTATACGGGCTTGACCATTGGAAAGCTACAGCTGGCCTTCATCGAGAAGTTTTCATGGAATACGGCTCTTAATGGTTCTGATTTGCCCGAGATCTACATTCAGGACCCAGTCTCGGGCGTTCGCCACGAGCTGGAGGATCTATCTGATATCAAGGACCGGACGGTCCTTGCCCTCAACATCGAGCCTCTTGATGAAGTCAAGAAGCACATCGACGAGGGCATTGGAGCGTTAAAGAAGGCTGTCAGTGAGGTTAAGCAGAATGTCGACGATCAAGGGACCGCTCTTCAGAGGGTGTCGGACCGACAA
Organism: Seiridium unicorne; assembly: GCA_039778275.1. Classification (NCBI taxonomy): domain Eukaryota; kingdom Fungi; phylum Ascomycota; class Sordariomycetes; order Amphisphaeriales; family Sporocadaceae; genus Seiridium; species Seiridium unicorne. Next base: position 25,139 of record JARVKF010000065.1, read on the forward strand.
CTAGAAACGGCAAAGGAGATGGCGCGTTTGGCATCCGCACCCACGGTAGTCATGGAGAGCTCTGGATCCAAAGCCACTGGTCCTGGAGCCAAGTTGAATCCAAGTCAGCTCAGGGAATTGCAGAGCCTTCGTCGGGACTTGGCAGTCATGCGACAAACCTATTCCAATTTCCAGACGGAGATCCAAAGCTCCATGTCAGCGTTGCGTAACAAGGCCAATAACGTTAAGGTTGCCGCGGCCAAAGCTTCCGTACCCAGCTCGGACGACGGGTCCGGCCCTGTATACGTTTCCAAAGGTCGCAAACAGCTCAATACCGACTCCGATCGTCTCGTCACCAAGGTTGATGATCTTCAGGACCTTGTAGAAGATCTACGGAAGGATGTGGTGCACCGCGGCGTCCGTCCGATGCCTCGCCAGCTCGAGGACGTCTCCAAGGATATTCAAGCACTTACCAAGGAGCTTGTCAAGGTTCGTGATTACATGAAGCACGAGAAACCCGTCTGGACCAAGATCTGGGAGAAGGAACTTGAGGACGTATGCCAAGGGAGAGACGAACTCAAGGTTATGGAGGACCTCATGGTCGATCTGCAAGACGATCTCGAAAAGGCGTCTGAGACTTTTGCTCTTGTCGAACAAGCTACTAAGGAGCAGATGAAGGATACGACACCCACAGCACGCCAATTCTCCAAGGGTCTGCACAACCTGGGCAACACTTCAGATCCATCCGCTGCCAAAGAAGGCGTTCTTGGCGAAGTGCGTGCTCTCCAGCCGAACCACGAAGACAGGCTTGAAGCGATCGAGAGAGCCGAGAGGCTGAGACAGAAAGAGCTTGAAAGTAGAACGGAAAACCCGCTCAAGAAGGAGCTGACAAACTTTGTTGAAGAGGGCAAATTGAAGAAGAGCGGCGGGTTCGAAGAAGTCGAGCGCAACCGCAAAGCGAAGGATGACAGGATCAGGCGTGAGGTATGGGAAAGGATGAATGGCATTGTACCCGAGGAGCCGATTGGGGAGGAGGGTGTTGAAGCACCTGAGGAGAATGGGGAAGAGCCAGTACCGGAGGAGGAGCCCGTTATATGATTCGGATAGATCATTGTGCTTGAAGCAAGAGTGGGAAGCAAGTGGAATGATGCAGGGACGAAAGCTTATGTCCTTCCCGGGCGTTTCTCAGGGCATTGATGTTTCACTCGGGTGGCGCGGCTGCGGCTTGCGTACAATATGGCTGCTTGAGGCTGTTCTTGATTGAGATTAGCGTTTGAGCTGCATTATCTTTGATCTTGTAGTGTTCATTTAACATCAGCTAGGGCGTTCAGGTGGGTTTTGACGGCGGAATATTGAATCCATTCTAAAAAGCACCTGGCCAAGTTGTCATCGCGTGGTATATTGGCCTGTTCGGGGATGTTGGGCCTTGAGAGTCCATACCTTGGAAAAGAGAATAGTGCCTGTAATGATTGCCGATGTTTTGTACCAGGCATTACCTAAGTACTCCCCATTGCCATGAGCTCGGTTTGCACCAAAATTGAATGAAAACTTCACATCTTGCTTTCCACCACGCCAGTTACCCTCGGATCATGTAGCAGAGCTTCGGAATCTAGCTGCGACGGTGATTGCCTGGCTGATTAAAAACAATTTGAATTCTAGCTTATTCTCTCATGTTAATTCTTCTACTCCCTCTATTCCATTCACTTGTAATCTCGAGTACGATGACCACTACTGTCATCCTACTCCACCTAATATGGAGTTCTGTTTTCTATTTTCTGTTTCCTCAAATCTGAGACTTTATTAGTGCCTATCAGCATGTCAACCACAACGTCGGTGATCCGTCTTTATCGTGTTCTCTAACTCTAGGATTTCTGCAACCTTGCAAGGACCACATAGATATACGCCGGCCACACACATAGTATCTTATAGGTTTTCGAGGGGCACACCTTAAATGAGGTCTTTATTATTAATTTTCCTTGGACTGGGGCAATTACGGAGCTCAGCTGTAGAGCAAAGTCTTGACCATTGATAGATTAGCTCCTTCCATTCCACATTTGTCAGCCTGACCAGAATATCTAAGTGTAGTTGAAGGTACACTGCCAAACACAGTCATCCCACTTGGTATCCTTATGACTGCGGAAGTGCCGAAAATGTGTGTTATGGGCATAACAGCCAGAGATGGCACCCATAAGCGAGGCATACTAACTCCCTATCATTAAAAAACAGCATTGAAAGCAGTGCAACCGGTTAAACTCGGTCGGTTATATGCGCTTTCTCTTACATATCCGACCATCTATCTGCGTGTAAAGCCAACTGAGCTGCATCAGTTATTGGAAACCAGAGGAACGGCCCGCGTATGATCACTCGTGTAGCAATTGGGATTCGCTGACCTGATATATTTAAAGCCTCTGGACAGTAGCATTATGCCAGTGCTTTTATGTTAAATACAATATACCACAATGCGCATGGGAGTTGTTAGGTTTGTCGTATTTCTTAGTCCCTGCAAACCATTGTCACGACAGAGCAAATGACTGGTCATTTGGCCCAGAAAGATACGAGACACGATGGAGAGCAAATGCCACGATGATGCGTTTCACCATATGATAACTGAGTTTGCACTTTTGCAGCTTAGGAGCGTTCAAGACAAAAATCACGGCCTTGTCCCTGTGGCCCTTGATGAAGACTTGTTGACGTATCTTCCGTTCAAAAGTAGGTGCGATTTGGTGTTCAAGCCGAAGTCGTTTAGTGAATTTGACTTGCATCAACTGTCTTTTAGGATTCTCACCCAGATATACTCTGAAGAACACATACTTGAGGCACTTCAGAACTGCTACACAACAACAGCGAGGAAGCTACTGGAAGACGGAAGTTATTTAATTACAGGTCCCGAGCTAAGCTATACCATTTATGCGGCACTTGAAAAAAGAAAAAGAAAAGTACAAAACCCTATTGCAAGTCTATAGCGCTGCTTTTCGCGACAGACAATGGGGAGACTAGCTATATACCGGTGAGTAGCATCAAACCGTTGTTACTCAACCTTATCAACACAAGCCATAAATCTACTCATAAGATAGTAGCGATCCTTCCGTTGATGATTGAGCATGGCGCCAGAATGGAAGTTCGTGATCATAATGATGGTATGCCTTTACTTCGAGCCGTGGGGCGTGGTGATCCCTGTGAGACGTTTGTCAGATTGTTGTTGGAGAAGGGTGCCAATATTGAGGCCCGGGACATAAATAGAAAATCGCCATTGTGCATAGGAGTGGCCTTGGGTGCTCATGCAATAGACACAATCACGTTGTTGCTTGAGAATGGTGCTGATATAGAGGCTCGGGATAATGATGGACGAACGCCACTGCTTCTGGCGATAATAGCGCATTGGGGTTATGCTTGGGAACAAGGCCTCAGCAACACTGCAGTTGTCAAACTGCTGCTCGAGCAGGGGGCTGATATCGAAGTTCAAGATTGTGATGGCACAAGCGCTGCAGAATGGGATAAGGAAGTCGGTATGACTAATAGATCTAGGCTATTCACGATGGAACCCATTCAAAGATGAGTCGGGTGTGAACGCAATCATCGTCAATTGACAAATTCTGTACAATGTAGACTTCTCCTCTGAACCTACTGTAAGTGAAATCCTAGCGCGTGAATAGGGAGAATCTTGCATATAGGATTATGGCTTACGTATGTATACCTTTCTTATTGTCAGAATAGGCTGACTTGTGATATCTAGCACCAACTTCCCGGTTTTCCTATTTCATCGGAGACAAAGTTCTTGAGATAAGTCAAAAGTAAGACCATATCGCAAAAGGGAGATGATTGCTGTAGTTGTTGAGGTTAGAACCCCAGGTTGAGTAGGATTGTTTGAGACAGCATATGGTTATTAGAATATAAACTGCTCTTGGTCAAACTCAACTAGTCAATTGATAGTGGTTATACTGCACAGCCAGTATGGCAATACGAAGCTTAGCCTAGGTTCTGGGATGGCTAAATTTAAACCTAGCATTCAAATCTGGTTGAGACTCCTTAGAGGAAGGGCATTATACTTGAGAAGGAGTTTGTCAGCAGTGCTAAGTGATCAAAATATGAAAAGAGTAAAAGGAGGCGAAGCATATTACATATTGCTGGCAATAATTAGCAGGAGTTTAGGTTGCCACCGCGTAGACCACTGCTATTTCCGGCATATGTTTGAGCTTTTGGGGCCAATTCGACGTTAACTCGCCATGCAATATCTGGTCAATAGGCCACTTGCTGAGTTATTTATATGAGAGGTCGCATAATACCTCAAGGTAACTGGCTGTTAGTGGTATCCTAGACATCTAAGAAAAGGCAAAGAAGCTAAGAACTCCTAAACTAGATGGACTGGATTAGGCTTAAGTGAGCGCTTTCCGTAATTCTTCTACTCACTATGCTCTCAAAAAAAAAAAAAAAAAAAAAAAAAAAAAAAAAAAAAAAAAAAAAAAAAAAAAAAAAAAAAAAAAAAAATGTTTGGGTAGTGTTTTTGGAGGGCGGCGTGGGAGTTTGAGAGGCGCCCAAGAGAAGGGC
>JARVKF010000066.1:0-28284 GCA_039778275.1 Seiridium unicorne
CCCCCCCCCCCCCCCCCCCCCCCCCCCCCCCCCCCCCCCCCCCCCCCCCCCCCCCCCCCCCCCCCCCCCCCAAAGCCATAAGAGATATCGGCAGTATTGATGCCAATCAGATGTGTTGAAGCGCGGTAGCTGGCCAGTAGCGCGGTAGTAGCACCTGGCGGCGTATAGGGGATGGCCTATGAGATTTTCAGGTGGATAGATTGAATGGAAAACAGAATACAATCAACAGATCATCCCATCAACTAAGCTGCTACCTCGCTGTTCAACAAGATTTACCCTTAAGCCAACAATTTACCCAATAGAACTACTTTCTCGGCTTAAAAAGAGAAAAAGAAAAGAGAAAAGAAAAAAAAGGGAAAAAAAGAATGAAAGAAAAATATCTCGGCGGTTAAAAAAAAATAGCCAGCACTGGTGGCTGTGGTTTCGGCGTAGCGTCAGCCCCACCAATCCGGGCACTTAGCTCAATCAAGCCTCTTTCATACTCATTTTGCTCTCGTACCATTTACATGTGGACCTGCGGCTACGCGGCCGACCGCTCTTGAATTGCCAGGGATCTCCCGTGCATCAGCGACATGAATTCTTGGCATCGAGTTCAGGGATTCTTATGACATCCTTCAGTGGTTTTCAGTGCCTCCGGGGATTGGGCCCCTCATTAGCTGGGTATTTGGTAATGGTGCGCCTTGCCAGAGCCATAGGTCCTCGTCCCGTAACCACCTCAGACCTTGCCTGTTCAAGAGCTGGTCAGCATCGTGTCTGCGACCCTCGCGCACCAGTGTGACAGCATCTTCCGCTGCCTCCAAATATCTGGGAGGATCCGGTTCATTGCCACCGGTAGATGATCTTTCGTCTGGTAGGTCCGTATCGTCTTGAACGTTTGTGACGATGTTATCGAAAAGTGAACTCGCCTCTTTCTCTTTGCCGCGTGCGCGAAGCAGAGTTGCCAAGTCAAGAATGGCCCAGAATAGAGCACTGTTGTATTGCGATCTCTCAGATTCAATTGCAAGCTTTTGCAGAATATGAATCCCCTTCTCGACCTGGTTTCCATCGATCAACAGGAGGGCCACCAAGTGAGATAATTGGCAATACCGTTGGTACCTCGATGGTATGGTGTCGTCAAGGTCAATTGTATCCGCTAGCGCTGTCCCTTCTTTAATCAACCCAAAATGCCAATAGAACACCACAAGATTCAAAGCAGCATCGACTACGACGTAATTCGTCTTCTCGAAAGTCTTTCTCCTGACTTCGTACGCATGTTTGAGGTTTTCCTCGGCAAGAGATCTCTCGCCTCGTCTGCGGTGAATATCACCGAGCGAAAATTGAACCATCACTGCGAATAAGTCCTCATCGCCACGAATCTTGGTCCGATACGCAAAAATGGAGGAGAAGATGCCGAATGCTAGGTCCACTTGACGACCTGCGTCAAATGTCAGAGCCTGAAGCCACTGTGTGCTCAAGATTAAATAGTCTTTGTCTTCCAATATGTCTTTGAGCCCATCAACAGACGACTTGAGGCTTAATTCAGCTGCCGTAAATTGGTCTAGGAAGTATTGGGAGTGTCCAATATGGCCCAGACATTCCAACGCATCGATACTGTCACTCCCAAGTCTTCTGCATTGGCTCTCATAGAGTTCTTTGTAGAGATTCAACGCCAATCGCATCTCGTTGACAGTAAAGCAGATATAGGCAGCATCAAGCCGCGCTCTCAACGCAAGCGGGTGCTCTGAGCCTAATAAATTTACTAGACCCTCCCGAACTTGTTGTCTGATCTCATATGTAAGACTACCCTTGGCTATAGCGAAGAGGTAGTTACTCAGTTGCCTAAGTGCAAGCCATTCGAGCACCTTGTCCGTGTCTTCGGCTGCGAAGGTCTTACTGACGTGTTGATACGCCGTAATACAGTACTGGTCGAAGTCGACAAGCATTCCGAGCTGTGGTGGCAGTTGCTCAATCCATACACCTAACTCCGTATGAGCCTGAATAATGATGCCGTTTTCCAATGTCTCTGGTCGGGGCTTAGAGCTTCCGATGTCAATGGTTGTTGCCCTTTTGATGTACTCCGCCCAGTAAACGAATTGTGGATCCAAAAGGAACTTATTTACCAAGTTCAGAAGCCGTATACCTGGATCTGGCACTCGTGCTATGGATTTGAACCACGATTTCGCTGCAAAGTCATAGGTGATGCCTGGATCCTCGGCAGAGGTATCCGGGTCCGAGGCAGTCGAGCTGTCCACAGATTCTCCGATGTTGAAGCGTATCAACCTTCCAATGCGGCTTGGCGAAGAATATTGAAGATCGTCGAGAAGCTCCAGTTGTCGTCTTGCAAGGTGTGAGTTTGCCTCTGCTTCCGATAGACGCAGCGAGTCAAGCTCAATGTTGCCTGACATTCTTTCTGAAAGTAGGTACTCCTTTACTGATGGGTGGCAGAAGACTACCCGTCCCTCTCGTATCTCAACTAGGGGGCTGCAGAGTTCCAAAATGAGCCTTTCGGCTCTCTCAATGACCAATCCTTCTAGGTAGGCCAGCTCCGAGACGAGAAGCGCTTTTGTTGCTGCAAGAACGATTTTTAGGATGTTTTGGCAGACGGCCTTCTTGTGGTCGCTAAGTCTACAGTAACTCTCCCCGAGCATTTGGTCGAAAGCTGCGAATACTTGTTTCGGAAATTCTGCCAGTCGGTCCCGGAGCATCTCTTCTGTACACGCGTCTGCTACCGATGCGAGGTAGAGCTTGGCTAGCAAAAACGAACCCTTTGCATGTTTACGAACCCATTCTTGGATGTCTGGATGGATCCGTCTAGGAAACTTTGATTGGCCAAGCTCATCACTCACATAGCGATCAATGTCGTTCTTGACGACACTTTCGTCCATGCGAATCGTAGTATCTGACGTGAACAGGTGATTTGAAGAGTACCCCGATCGGCAGAACATCACAACACAACCTCTACGAAGGTCGACTATAGCAGAAATATGCCTTGCGAATTGCCTGATTGATCCCGTGTTGTCTTTGTCGCGATACTCATCGATGCCGTCGATGATAATGACAAAGGGCTCTGGCTGCAATGCAAGAAGACGTCTAAGTGTCTGTAAGAGGATATCCATGTCACAAGACAGGCTGTGGTTTCGGCCGGCAAGGTAGGAGAACAGTTGATCGACCTGTTCGGTAAAACCCTCGTTCCGGAGCGTTTTCGGGTTGGAAATGATCTGATTCAAGCTAGAGAAGGCGAATTCGGACAGGGTTGCAGCGGCACATTCTAGGTTCGGCCTGAAATGAAAGGATAATACCAGAGCCTTTTCCTGAAGCTTTAGTACCATACTCCGAGCTAATACGGACTTGCCGGAGCCGGGAGTCCCCTGGATTTTGACAAATCCAGGTGATATCGGCTCGAAATATTGTCTGGCTTCTGCTTGAGTGTAGATCCACTCGCATGTCCCCGCGGTCGCACCGGGAATTGGATTGAAGCCATCTGCCGCCCGGGAAAGTATATCCAAAAGCCTATGCCGGCGCAAATCCACTACAAGACACGTGGAGTTAGCGAAAAGAGCAAAGGTTTGGAGACTCAGTCAACTAGCATTGGGGGAATGGTTGGGGGTTGGTGCTCTCAATATGCGTCGACTCTCAGACGTCCGACGACGATTCTGACCTCGCTTACCTAATTGGTGTTGGAGGTGCATCACCATCATGGGATCATAATTCAGAAGGTTATGACATAGCTTGGCAGGTATTCTCGGAATGTTGCAGATATGGTAAAATGAAAAGAGGAGACAGTGACGTGGGGACCCTTGGACCATCATAAAAACGAGGCTGACAGCTTTGGCTGGCGGGGGAAATTTCACACGTGACAGCTACACCTAAGACACCAGAGCATACCTTGGGCACGACTTTGTGCCAATATCTGCTATACATTATGCTTGGAACTAATGAATGATACAACTTGCCTTCTTTGTCTTGCTCCCCTTGAGCCCATCCTGAATTTGGTAGTAACTGTGAGCTATGGTCTGCTTCTGCTTATATTTGCCCAATCGAGAGCGTGAATTATTATGGTAAGGCTTAACCTACTAGATTGGTCTAGGTTTCATCAGCTAGGGTTCTGCGCGTTGGTGGCTGCTATCTAGGTGGATGCACTAACGTTCACTGTGCATCTCGTCTTTAAGTTTCCTCTCTGCATTTTCTACATGATCGTACATTTGTCGCAAGTCGTCGCAGGCAGACGTGAAGATTGCCCGTATGATTCTGCCTTGAGGTATGTATGTTAGCCAGCCTACGTAAAGCTCTTGGAATCGACCTACTCATCCTTCCACGAACTAATTGACAGTTGGCTGACAATAAAAAGTCGAATGAATTTCGGTACAGTCGAGATAATTGGGTTTGAACCCTTGGTGCGCTTTGATACGTTCGCTCATCAGTGGCCCATCGCCATACAAGTTGTCGTAATTCCTCGACGCCTCGTCCGGCATGAATTGAGGCGTCCTCATACTCAAAAGTGATCTACGCAGGGATCAGGGTAAGAGCCACAGCCTCAAATTATGGATCCCCAGGGACAGACCTGGATAATAAACTTGACAATACCCCAGACTGCTGCACTCACGGAGGGGTCATGTTGAATTGTGACCTCCCCAGCAGGACGATAGGTCTTGTCAATTTTTCTTAGTCGGTTGCGCAACCAAATAGCCGTCTTCCATTGGCTAGCACGATACTTCTCCAGATTTGCGACCGCTAGCCGTACGAGCTCATCTATGTCTTTGGAATTTGGATGTTCCCTTCCGTCCCATGAAACGGGACGGGATTTGCCATCCAATCGCGAAGAGCTGAGGGTCTGGGCAAGGGCCAATCAGTTGGGTCAAGGGGACGTTTTCACGAGGTCATACCTTTGTAACCACAGTCCAAAGACTGTTTTCTCGGGGTGCCATTTCTGTCATTCATGTGTCTAATGGTAACGACATGAGTGGCAAATGTGAAAGTCCACAAGATCTACGGTGTGACTAGAATAACCTTAGGTGTGACACCTCGTTGCTTTTAAATATATCAGCCCCCGAAATCTCCTGCATTCGCTACGTGACGTTGCTAGTAGTTTGGTTCTATTCGTACAATATGAGCCCCTAAGTCCTCAATACATGAAGCCTCTCGTGTGGCTGTGTAAATTTGCCCGACGCCATTTATGGAAGCTCTCAAATGGGGATAAAATGCACTACACCCAACACATAGCCGAGTCGGCATGCACACCGAAGTATCAGGTCAAGAGTTATATGATTTGTTCTTTGCACGTCGCTGCTTTGAGGAATCTGGGGTCTGTTGCTGCATGAATGCCCAAAGTCGCTGTGAGGACATTTCGACTAAAAAGGCTGTAGGAAGGACCTTTTGGAGGAAGATGTGGACAGACTACCACTCAATATGTCGTTCAATGGATCAATGCACCAGATTCAAAAGTTCAATTTCGGTCGACATCCTGGGCTCGAACCTTTGATCGATGATTCCAACGTGAGTAAGTTATTACCGCTCGAAATGGTCTGTGTAAAGAGGAACCAAGGCTCAAAGGCATGATGCTGACATGTCGAGGAATCAACGTCGCAGATCGGAAAGTACATCGTTGGACTAGCCAACAAGATAAAAACGCATGAGGCTGCTTCTATTGCCAACAAGCGATGGGTCTTCGAACGCAGGAGTTGTTAGGCGTTAGCCTTCGCTATCGTTTGGGCACTGTCGGAATGCAAATGCAAATTTCGTCTCTATTTTGATACGTGGCGTCAATTCGGGCAGCCTTGCCCACCAACAGGTCGTACCCGATTGTGTAATGAAGCGGTATTTCAATACCACGCTATGCTCAGCCTGCTGCGATCACCAGATGACCTTTGCATGCATGCATGCAGCCTCGAGGCACGTCATCATGTACCAGCATCAGCAGACTGGCAATTCCATCTGGATTTGCCCCAGCCTACGTGTCTGAAAGCTATGCAGTCACTCCTACATGCGCCACCGGAACCACGCTTGCGCATGGATGGACCAGATAAGCAAGGTATCGATCAGCTCTGAATTTCTCCCGGGACCGCAATGCGACGCCATTGAACGGGCGTACGAGCGGGGAAATTGAGCAAGGTCCAATTAAGTTGCAGAGCACCCATCCAACATGGGAATTTGCCTTGGCTATTATACCCTCTCAGAAGCCAGCCAACACAAAGTTGCGCTGTTCGCGGGGCGGAAATGCCCGTGCCAAAAGTTCCGCCAACCGATTTGATCTCGCATACTACCCTGCGGCTCAGTTGCGGTGCTATTGCGCTCTACAGCATGAGTTCAACAAATCCCCCGCCAATTTGACCTTCATTGTTACTCAATTACAAGGGAACCCCGACTTCCAGCAAGCCCTGATGCCATTACATCGAGTATAACTGGTTGCGGAACATCGGACCAATCCGAGCGCGGCGCCCCAATGCTGAAGCATTCGAAAGGCAAATCGAAAGACAAGGGAGGCTCATCATCAAGAAATTGCGGTTCCGATCTGCATGTGAGTTTAATACTAGCGTTCAAGTCGGTTGTTTTGAGCAGACTCGACTTAGACTTCACAGGAATTTACATGTGGGCCTTACGGCGAAGCCTGCGTGAATACTGCCACTCAAGCAAACAAGGTATTCAAGGATCGCTGGATAAAGCCTCCTGAACCAGAACCAGAGCTGTGGACATCGGAGCATAATGACTGGCGGTATCATTACTTCACTTATTGGCGAGATATAAGCTGTCGTTGCGGAAAGGGATATTTCTGTCGTCCTCATGGGCTATGGATACCCGGCGCTGCACTTCCCGACCAGTCGGCGCGGGAATTAGACCAACTTGGCATTCATTACCCATGCTCAGAGGATCCAACAATGCATGGAACTAAAGACGAAGCTGTAGAATATGAAGCCGGTCCAACTGAACAGAGTTTTGAGCACGAACTCTCCCAGGGTGGCTATCCGGCAGCCCAAGATATGGAGGCAACAACATTTGCGGAAGCTGCTACCTCAAGTTCAGGCCAAGGCTTAACTTATCACCATAGTTCTGGAGGTCAAGCACCAGAGCGCGGCGACTTTGACCTCGGTGAACAAGACACTACCACGCTTCCTATCCGAGGCAGTGCAACTCATTCTTTTGGCACCGGAGATATAATACAATCTTCATACTCAGGCACGACAGCACATGCAAGTTTTAGCCAAGAAACCCATGTGTTTACCGAAACTTCGGAGGAGTTCCATGAACCTGGAAAGAGATCTGGGTCGAAGAAGAAAGGCCATTCCCATCACAGGCGGTCGGGAAGATAATTATTATAGCAGAGCCGTATTTTAACCTATACAAGTTTATAAACGTTTAAATGTGATAACCGCTAAGTAAATAGATAAATATCTAAATGTGAATTTTGAATTTAAAATAACGTTTCAAAAGTAATATAATATAGATTTTATAACTTACACGGAAAGGTTTCAGATATATAAAAGATTTTACTTAAACTTTCTAAACGAGGGCTTACAGAGTATTAAGAGTCAGAGAGGTCAGTACGCATTACATGGTTGATTGCTGCTACCTAGAGATCAGTTCCCCAACGCTGGTTCTTTTCTTGTTGGGTGACTTGGGACTCTTAACCGCATTGTTGCGCAGTGCAAGTTGTTTAGATGCCAAGCATATGGGAAAGCACTTTATCTCACTCGTAGATGGTCGCCATAGGAGTTCTAAGCATAGGCAGATTCGACGCTTTCGTCCCTACGCTGGCGATCCAATAACCCACTCCCTTGATCTCGATTTGACTTATCCCTTCACTGCGGGCGTGGATAACGGCTCCGGTGTAACAATGTTGTAGGACATTCCCCCTCCGAGCCCGCATACTATCTCAAATCCTGTTGCATTGATCCAAATATCATGGGAGACAGGTACGCAAGTCGTTTCCCTAAAGTTCATGCCATAGCTCTGCAAACTGACCCACAAAGAAATCGTGAGGAGGACGAGAAGGTATAAGATCGTTAAAAAGAACAACTTACCTTTAATTATTTACAATATCACATATTGCGTGCCTACTATCAATTCCAACCCCCTGGCCACTCCTTATTCTAGCATGCATTCCATGGCACAACAGGTTGAAGCTTTTGTGTCCTTATACCACAAATCAGTTGATTGAGTAGGATGGTTTGTACAGCATAGGACCCTATTTGGCACCTCTACCAGGTTCTCGACTGGGAAAACTAGCCGATAGGATACTTCGATCATGACGTTTAAGAGGCATTAAGCACAGATCACATGATCCTTCAAGCGTAATAGCGTGCCACTGAATGCTAGATTCACCGGTGGGAAAATATGACGGGGTAGTCCCACGGCGCTGTGCTAAAAAGTCACACTGCATTTCTTACTGTACCTAGTTCGGGTGGTGGGGCCCCGCTCTGCTGTGACACTTTTGGTCCTGTATAAGGAAGAGCGTTGGCCTCCGCCCCGGACATCGTGAACAAACACACTGGGAATGGTGTCGCCTTTTCGGAATGATCTTCACAAAGAGCTAGCTAGTTCACGATTGAGATGGAACGAAACTCCAGTAATTGTGAGTACATTTGTTCTTCGCTTCCTCTTCTATCCACTCATTTCGTTTTGTTGTCCTCTGCATTATTATTCTCCGCCCACCACCTCGCCGCTCTTCTACAGCCCTCTCGCCAATCCACCTGCTCTCTATACCCCAGGACTTCTTTTGCCTTACTGATATCATACCGCCTCGTCATAGTGAGAATTCCCACCGCGACCTGACTGATCTTCGGCGTGGTCCCTGTAAGCCAGCCATACCACTCACTGAGCCACGCAACCCACATGGCCAGCCCGACCGAGATAACCCTTAAATTCTCAGGCTTGTACGCATCCGAGTCCGGTGGAGGTCCGATCCCCGCATGGAACCATATTGTCCTCGCAGAGTCGAAGTACGTGTACCGTCCCTCGTTCGTCACGAAGAATGCCTCACCACCCACCGAGTCCCTGGCGGCCTTGTCGGGTGAAATGAGCTTCTCCGCCGCCAGTAAATGCGCGTGTGTGCTATTTCCGACGTAGGTGGTCGACAGCGAGCTCGTGTTGTCGCCAATCTGGATATTGCGGAGCATGCGCGCCGTGCGGATTGTGATGGGGGTGACATCCGTGTCCCGCTCGCCATGGACCACGGAGGGCCGAATGGAACAGGTGCGCATGCCATCGACCTCAGCATTATCCGCAGCGGTCACTAATTGCTCGGCCGCCGCTTTCGAGCGCGGGTAGATGAGCACGGTCGTATCCTTCTCCGGGTCGACCAAGGGCCAGGTCTCCTTGGCACCGTCGATCTGGACTCCAGGCTTCTGCACCACGGAGACCGAGGACGTGAAGACAAATGCCTTGGCGGTCCCGAAAGCTTTGCATCTCTCGAGCAAGAGCCGCGTGCCATCGACATTGATGGCTTGAACCACGGTATCCGGGACAGGTTTCTTGGCGCCTACGACGACGGCGGCACAGTGGAAGACCACTGTCGCACTACAAGCCGCGAGGCAAGCGTCGATATCCTCGGGCTTGGTGATGTCGCCTTTGTGATAGTCCACCCCTGGGAAGTTGTTGACGGTCGGATTGCGGGCTAGCACAGCAACTTTGGCGGCGGGGTATTTCGCGCGCAGGGTCTCGACGATGGATGAACCCTGAAGACCACAGCCGCCCGTCACGAGGAAGGATTGTGAGTCCATCCTAGCTGCAATGGTACGGGCCAAGATTTGTGACCTCACCAACCGTGGGTATCGATTGAGCTGCTTTCCGAGTGTGTGGAATGAACCTGAGAAAGCCGCGATGTAGTGCACGTGATATACCACCTACTACGTGCCAATGCAGTCTGCCAACTTGCCGTCAATTTCTGACGACCTAATGCTGTGCAAAAGAATACTGATAAGACAGAGTTACGCCTCGGATAGGGGATGCATTGCCATCTACTGAGATGGAAGACCAGGTAGATGGTTACGGTGCCTGCTTGTAACGGAATGGATGAGTATCACGTTGAGTGTGAATTTCATTAGCGCTAACCTGTCGGAGATCACAGGGCTCCCGTTCTTTTATCTCAGGTAGCCTAGGCCCTATGGCGGGGTTTAGGCCGAGGTGTTGGTCCGCAAGTTGGTGCGCAAACAATCGCGAATGGTTACAAGTGGGGAAAGATTAGCGACGAGCAAATTTCCCTCGGGCCAACAACGAGCGCACAGGCAATGAATTGAGATTCCTCACCAGGGGCAACAATACTCATGGATCATAAGGCAAGTTTCAAGTGATTTAAGCGCGTAACGTACGGACCAAGAACCAATACCGTTTCCGTCGTCATAGCTCATTTTGATCGTGGTCGTTGCTTTAGGCACCTGTACCCCGCCGGCGTATTGAATATGAATGAATACTCACAGGGTGAATAATCCAATGTGAAAAAATGATTTTTGGGACAGCATCACAATTTGAACGGAAGCGTTGACCGAAGTAAGTAACCGACAACTACACAACGAATGAAATATACGATGCTCCGCCTCCACCAACGAAGGCGTTGCGTTAAGCGCCTTGGGGAGACGGTGTGCAAGTACTCAGCCCCTGACGGACAAGGCTGAAAATGCCATCCACCAAATTCGACACTCTTTTCCTCGTGGTCACAGAATCTTCACTCTCATATCCGTATCTCCTTTCTCAGCACGTGTTACGAATTGTGCATTTGCAATTTTCCTTCGCGAAATGGATCCTCTCTCAGTTACTACAAGTGTCACAGCACTAACAGCAGCCTGCCTCAAGACGACAAAGGCTATGGGCGACCTCTGCGAAAAGTTCAAGCACGCTCAAATGACTCTGTCCGCCATCTGTTCCGAGTCCACAGTAATCTGCGCGTCGCTATCCCAGATCCAAAGTTTGGTCTTGACGAGGCCCGACGCGTTACGGACCCAGCTGAGAGAACGATCGGAACTCGTGGCGACGTTCGATATCGCGGTCACCGGATGCATGGTCATATATGCCGTCTTAGACGACGAAGTGCAGAGCATCATGGCATTATGCGTGGATGGACAACTTGGCTGGTTTGAGAAGGCCAAAGTCCTGTGGAAAGAGGATACCATGAGTGGTCTGCTACAGCAGCTGCGAGGTCAGCAACATGCCATCAGCCTCCTTATCCAAGTACTTCAATTGTGAGATGGAACGTAAACTACACATATAGATGTCATACTAAATTACTTGTAGGGAGTCACTATCAGATATCCATCGGCTTGTCGCTCAGCACGGCCTCATGCTTGAGCGTATTAAAAGTCAGACTCGGTCTTTGAGGTTCATGAACCCTAGAGTCAGGGCCCCTGGATCTATCTTTGAAGACTCATTAGACAATGAAAGCATACTTGGAACAGTTGCAACAGACACAACTTTCCTATTCGACGATCTCATTGTCAACGCCAAGGTCTATCGGCGGGTGCTGGCACAAGCAGGTTCCCAAGACCTCCGAGCAAAAGAAGAGTTAAAAGAGGGACCTGATTCCAATACCGCTTTGGTCTCAGATGGAGAGGCTTGGATAGATTCTCTGGAAAAAGCGTACAGTCGCCTTCAGGCCGACGAGGTACCTATGCTAATCATCAAAACGACGTTGGAAGATGCGGATTTCGAAGAAGAGCTTTCCGCTATCACCCAGTGGTTCAATGTTCTCAACGAAGCTGAAAGAATTACTTCGCTCTCCAGACTTTTAGGGATGATTGAATATCCCTCAACAGAGAGGTCCAAAGTAGATATACGTCCCATAACAAGGCCTCAGAATCCGAGATATGGAGTAGTCTGGGAAAGCCTAAACAATGTTTAGAACTTTTCTTTAGCCTATAGATTCGTACTAGCTTAGTATATGATATATATATATATATATATGTCGATTTATATCAACGTGTACGCCCGCTACCGTGTTATGTGGTTAGTTTTTTATGGCAGCAAAACCCAGGCCGCAATTGCCGAGCTGCAACTGCGACTTATTACACCTGGATTGCCACAATTCTCCCACCAGCATTATCGTAGACCAGCCTGCCAGCCATCTAAATCTCTTGCCTAACTATTGGAAGCCGATGCAATCATGTGACTCTTCGGAGACTTATGTTTCTCGTTGTGGTCCTTGGCCAGAGCGATGCGGTCCAAGGTGAGCTCGCGCATCAAGAGTGTCGTACTTTGAGGTTGCTGCAGTCCAACCGACCCCCTTCTTGCCGATCGAATCCTTGGACTGCTGTTCAATCCCTGCGCACTTTGTGACAAGATGGCTTTACCTATCAGGCTACCTTGGATTAGTCCCACCCACTCATTCTTTGCAACAAGGCCCTTTCCGACGCCGAAATATAGCTGCCACGTCGCAGTCTCGAAACTGGGCTTTTCGTCCCCAACTATGATACAAACAGCTGCGATGCCCATTTGGCACCTACTACCGATGAAGTATCCATAAAGGCGTCACTGAAGCCGTCATACACTAGAATAAAAATCCGTTTGTGGCTTCCTTCGAGATAATGTTCTCCGATATTGTGACATCCTTTGACAGCATCCTCAAATTGCTCACGGATGGTGCCCTCGGGTGAGCGGGCACATCTTGATGTGGTTTAGTTTTCTTGTGATTGTTGCCGAATCTTAGGTGATCGGCTTCTCCGATGACCGTTGAGACCGCAGAGCAAAATTCTCGGTATGTCGCATCCACTTTATGTCTGGATGATTTCTGGGCCATGCGTTGGAGGATACCCAACCATAATTGTAGCTCTGTGCCCCCTTTCCATGGCTGTCCTGTGTAGATAACATAACCTACTGTACTGCCAAGGATGGTGTACTTTTCCTCTGCACTCTTCATCCGAACAAGAAAGTCTTGGGTAAGAGTTTCTTGTGAGAATATCCATTTCAGCTCTCATGATCCAACAGATTCCTCCAGAAGTTGCCTGCCTAAGAACTGGCAAACCTGTAGTCTCGTAACCGGGCTTTTGTCCCAAACGAAATATGCCCATAAAGTCTTCAGCAGGTCGTAATACCCATATAGCATTCACACAAATCCTCTTCGCTACACCATGCATAGCTGAGAGCCTCCTAAGATGGATGAGCTGAATGCGTTGTGGTAAACATGCGACACATCAAACTGTCACCTGTTTCTCCCGGTTCAAGGACAACAAGCCGGATTGCATCTGTGGTGACTAACGGCTCATTGTGCCCTAGGTGTCGCACTGTAGGAGTTACCAAGAAGTTGAGGGAGGTAAGAATGACCATAAGAGGCCATGCCCATCACTGAGCTTTTTGGAGCTGTGGAGGTGGCTCTGTTTAATAAACTGCCTCTGAGGCTATGCTGCTGTGTGGCTGTCATAAAATAGCATATTTCTGAGCGGTAATTGGACATCGCCTCTGCTGTAGAATCGCATTGTAGCGTATGGATATTCCCAATGGTCCGAAAACCTCGTGATATATAGTGCTTGCAGACCCCTAGGATACGCAATTAATTACCGGATTATGATCAACGCTGCTGCCGGATACTTCGCTGAGAGCGCCAATTGTGAACAGAACCACGACCAGCATGACGGGCTTTGGTGCAAATCTCGCATACAGACCTTGTCTACCAGGCGTAGTCATCCGAAACACGAGGTTTCGAGGCCTGAAACGGATACGCATATACCAAATGTAAGACATGTCTCTGCTTTCGTTGGGAGAAACGACGAAGGTGCCCGGTCATTCGAGCAATCACTGGCAGGTCACGCAATCAGGAAATGGTTTCGCTCTCTTCAACGACAGCAAGCCTGAATCCGAGCTTTGTCGGGTCTATCCAAAATGGAAACCGACCCGATTTGGCACACTTTCACTACATCTTTCCATTGAATACACTCGACCAGTGCATCAAATGTGATGTTATTCGACCACAAGGAGCCCAAGACCCCTGAGTGATCGGATGAGCGACTTAAATTGTTTGTGTCCGTCCGAAAGGTGTAGCTAGTATAAGTTTCAGAGCGGACCATGAAGATTTCGCGGCAAACTTCATCGGGCGTGAGGCTTTTTCGAATGTCCGAGAACTGTGATAGTGCTAGGAATCTGGTTATTCAGATAGGCAAGCAGCAGTCTCAGTCCACTTATCGAGTCCCATTCATCCCCATGTTCGGGGATCTGAGTGATCAGACACGGAGGATGCACTAACGCCAGGCAATATCCAATAGCCTCCCAGGCTCCATGATCCATTTCAGCTTCATATCTTGAACTCATGGCGGGCTAGAACGAACAAATGGCCACCGAGTACCAAATGCTCGTGCTAGCGGTGATTTATTGCTCATGATTAAAAGGGGCCAGCTGAAAATTATGGTGCGAATCATAATTGATGGATGGGCTTGTCATAAATTATTGCTTCTCATTCATTGGGGATATAAGACACCAACAGCTGCCTCAACAGGCTCATGTGCGGAGCTATGGAATTTCCCATGGCGAAAACAGAAAACAACCCTCTCCCACATGACTTAGAGCCAACGAAGTAAATATACAGAACCGTCTCCATATACGCCAAACGCGCTCATACTCCTTTTGGTTCCTATTTAGAACCAAATAATGCCGGCATATCCACATGCAAACTCCAACAGATAGGTATTCTCCTTCTAAACAAGTATTTTGCTCGCTCAAGCACCAAGGCATGTCGTTGTGAGATTGGTGATCCTTACGAGCGGGTGGTTTTCGACCCAGGTATATTCAAATGCCACAACAGCTCGTCTATCGCCTCTTTAATGCTCCAGACCGTCCAGTCTTGATTGCCTTAAGCGCACCACCTTGTTGGCCAGGCTTAGCTTTGGAAACCTACAATCTTAGTCAGCATCATATATCAGACTGGTTTTGATGAGTCCACTTACGGTAGTAGCGAAATCCAAACTGCTGACCGTCTCTTTGATATCCACAGCCAAGGGACTGACCATGACAAACATGAGCGCCTTCGAGTTGCCACCTAGGCATCCTTCCAACAGCTTGGTAAGTGCAGAGTCCCGGTAAGGGATGTGGCCGGCGTTCTCGGCGAGGGCAGTCATGACCTTGCTAAGGGTCGACAGTGATGTGTTGATACTCGCCGCCTCCTTGAAATTCTGTCCCTCGACTTGCGACTCCTTCACTCGTTCGGATCCAGCCAAGTCAATAAGATTCAGTACACCCTCGCTTTTGTTACCATCAACATCGACACCCTCCAGCTTCAAGGTGAAGACGCAGTGTGATCGTGAAGATGCACGGTTCATCTTTGTGGCAGCGACAGAGCGGTTCTTGAAGGCTGTCGCCAGCATCCTCTCCACTTCTTCCGGCGAGCTGAGACGAGTCGCCCTTGAATCAACATAGAACTTCTTGGCAACCGGATCCTGGCGTAGTTCAACCTCGTTTCTGCTGCCGTCTTCTCCAAGCAAGTCGTAGAGCTTCTCATTGTAGACTTCGGTGAACGAACCCCACATTTGATAGGTCCAGCCAGCATCTTTGAGGGCCTCTGCTTGCTCATAAATCATCTTCATGGCGCTTGGGATGATTGAGTCTCCTTCCGAACTCATGGTGAACGTCTTTCCGGAGCCTGTTTGGCCGTAGCAGAATATGCAGACCTTCTGGCCATCGAGCGCACTCTGCACGAGCTGACTGATTTCTTCGAAAACAATCTTATTGCCTTCGTTTTGAGTGAAAACCCGCTCAAAGTCGTAGTTCTTGTCCAGAAGCTCTTCGCCGTTGTACTTCTTGGTGGGCACCATGACCGTCATCTTGCCGATGTGATCATCATAGTCGCCGACCTCGGTCTCGATCTGCGCATTGCCGGTATCGTTACGCCCTGGCCGGATGCGGCACATCACCCGGATGTTGCCCTTGAGTGTTTGGAGCTGCTCGAACAGCTTCCGTCTACGGCGTTCTTCAACTACGAGCTTCGACTTGTACTCCTCGGCGTGTTTGCGCGCATCGGTTGCTTCATCGACTGCTGCTTGTTTCTCCTCTCTCATGATCCTGAAGTTGTCGAGTTGTTTTTGTTCGTCGCCCTTGAGATGGATAAGAGCGGTTTGACCTGCCATGACCTGCCTCTCAAGATCTGCGATCCGTGCATCCCTAACAGTCAAGAGTCCCTTGAGGTCCAGCTGAGTTCGTCGTGCCTCGTCTCTTTCCCTTCGGATCTCTTCAAGCTGGACGAATTGCGCCTCCATGTCCTTTCCATTTGCCTCACTCCGCAACGTCGCATTCCGTCTCTCGTCCTCCAGCAGCTTCTCAAGCTCTTCGAATGCATTGTGGGCGTCTTCAAGCTTTTTTGCGAAATCGCCCGCTAATTCGTTTTTAGCCATTTCAAGCTTTCTCCGGGCGGCCAACTCCATGTCATCCTTCTCTCGATTGAATTGACGTGTCCTGTTATCAATATCATTCCTGTGTTCGCGCATTAGGTCTTCAGCATCATTCCGCCGGGCTCTCTTCTCGTCGTCGAGTTCTCGTGTCAGTGTGTAGATCCTCTGGTCAGCGTCGTCGAGTTTCGATTGAAGTTCCGACTTTGTGGACTCAAGGTCTGTCTTGATCTGCTCGAGTGCGCTCGCTGCCGATTCATCAGCAGCTGCTCCCAACACCACTGCAGTAAATACTCACCTTTTTCTCGGACGGCTGCAACATCATCTTCCAGGGTTTTCTGACCAATCATGGAGTTGTTGATCATCTCCTTCATGGCTTTGAATTCCGATTCGAAGGTACCGAGTCGCTCGTCTACATCCCAGGCTACAAAGTTATGCAGGTTAGAATCCTTGGTCAAAAAGGATGTTTTTATGGGCGAAGGAGACATCATGGGGATCTTGGCGGCTTTCCAAGAAGAGTCCATTCTTGCAAACTGCTGCATCACGGCCTCGTGTGTTGGTGTATTGGGGACCACTAGGCAACCCCAAGACTGTTCTCTTACTGGAGAACCAAGTTCATCAACGCGCCGCCCTCGATCGCGCACTGTAACGTTCGAAGGCCGCTGGAATGTTGGTGTAGGTGTATCTGGGTCAGACACTACTAGAGTCTGGTCTTCTTGTGATAATGCTGTGCTTGTTCTATCGAGGGACAAGGAGGTGAATGCTTGACAGATAGAGGCTTCTCCAGCCGTCGGAAGGGGTTGAGTATACGCGACACCCATATCGTTGACAGAGTGACACTTTCGAGGTTTTCTCATCGTGATCGGAACTCTGCTGCTGAAATTGGGTTTCTTCGCCAGTCGCTGTGTGGGCGTCGTACCATTTTTGCCTTGTTCTTCGGCTCTGACTCCCATAGACGTCACGGGCCTGCTACCGGGTCTGCTGTTCTTAGAAGCAGTTGACCTTACGCTCGTGGATCGAGTGTGCGAGGATTGAGATGGCGGTCGGCCGCCAGGACCAATGCTGCTGGCATAACTGGTGTTTGATGTGTTGCGAGAGGTGTTTGAACTGTATGACGCGACCGAACGAGTTCCGGGCCGAGCCTGTGTGTTATAGCCCCAGTCAGCATGATTCGAGACGAGATTCCAGGGGAAGAAGTGGGTATAGAAACATTCATGACGGAGAGGAAAGTTGACAGGGAAGTTCAGAGACGTTTGCACTCTCCAGCTTCCCATCATTAATCACATGGTGTTGTTGAAATTGCTCCGGCTTGTAGTCACAATATCCTGCATCTAGCTGAAGAGAAAGACTGCTTCCCTCTGCCGTCTCCTTGTTCAACCAAGTCATGAAGACATTGAATTTTCGAACTCGATAAGAAATGGGACATAACCGAGGAAGAGAGCGGCCACACTTCGATGCGACTTTGAGAATCAAGTCTTGGAAAGTTTCATGATGAGTCAGGTCGTTCGATGGGGACTGGGGTATGGGTGCCCGATCTTGACGAGCCGCCCATTTGCGTAACAAATGTGTAAGGAATTGGATGATATGGGAGCAGTCGTTTAAAATGGCCCGCCGGACTTCGTGGATGTACTGGCGTATGCGATAGCGGGCAATGGCCACCACCAGAAGGCCCAGGGCTGAAATGAGATCGAATAATCGTGTATATAAGGCATGATCTGGAGGTCCCATTGCGTCGATGGTATCGTCTCAAGGGGAATACGGCGTGTCATAATAACTTGATTCGTTCCCGCTGGGTTTGTGTCATAAATGAAGAAGCCGTGACTTACCGACTGCATATCCCTCAGAGATGTACCCCTGAGGTTGCGAACGGGAGTAGGCGCGACCAGACCCGATCTTGACGTGGCTTGTGGGAATTCGGTGCCTGCTTTCTCGACGAGGGTCTTGCGCTTGGGGTCCGGTTGGGTAACTGTGTTCGTCTTTATGAGTAGGTGCTATGGAAGCCATGGTGTTGGGGGTTCGTCGTACCTAGACCTGGAGGTCCCCGCTTGATGCCGCTCAAAGAGGGCGGTCCCATCGCATATTGAGATCGAGTATTGGTTTGCGACTCGGTGATTTCGTGTAAAGCTTGATGCGACGTCGAGGCGGAGAATGATTGTGGTAATCGCGACGTGCCGGCGACGGAGCCTGGGCGCGGGAGGCCGGAGGGCTTGTTTATCTGTGCATTTGGTGTCAATTCGCGTTCCATCGTCGATTGCGCTCGAGGGATCTGTGTCCGAGACATACTGGGTTCTCTGTATCCATGTTGATTCTATTCTTCTGGCGGAAGACAAGCTGATATCCAAGCGAAGCAAGGAGCAGAGCTCCAGAGGGAGAAGCGCCAGCTATTGGCGTAGTGAACGGCGGCGTGTTGGCGGATGGTGCAGGCGGCAAGTGTAGATGGTTCTAATGCGTGAAGAGGAGCAGTTGCCACATCCAAAAGCGGTGCAGTGGCTTTCTGCGAGACAGTCCAAGTGGGCTTATGATGCGTTGGATAACTCAATACACAAGGCAAATCCACGTTGTTTGTGCAAAGTTTCCCTAATTGGGTGTACTAAATTGATTGTTGATTTGGCTCCTCGCTGCCGGGCAACGTGCCGAACAGGGGGTGGGCCCGACAGACGAACCCCTACGTTAGTGGCCACGAGGTCCCCACCATTGGCAGAACCCCAAAAACGACGACTGGTGGGTTGGGACGAATTTTAGTAGTGGCCTATGCTCCCTTCCCGCACTGCTGCCGTCACATGTCAGCATCGATTCAAGTCAATCATGGGCGTTTTTGGGCTTGACATCTTGACATCACGAACCGCCCAACGCAATTAAGCTTTCAACGGCTGCGCACCCTGTGACACTGGCATATTTTCGGCCTCGATCCGAAACTCGACTTTCCCCATCAGTACACCCAGACTATCTCATGTCTCGGTAGCATCCATTGTGTGCAGCCTGCTGCCCAATCGTCAAAACCTGTCAACTACTTTAACTATACGGCGTACGATAGATTTAAACACCACCCGACGTCACATACGCCATGGAGAAGTACAGTCAGTTCCGCGACCGCGGCAGCGGAGTCTCCCCTTTCCTGCCGCATGTCACACCGGTCTCTATCCCCACGCGGTTTTGGCACATGGTCATCTTCTGCTTCCGCCTGCCCATCTTTCTCCTCTACGTGGCCTGCTACTTTCTATTGCTTACGCATCTACCTCTCCCCGTCGTCTTTCGCAAACTTCTACTATGGGGGATGCTGGGTATACCTGGTATATGGTGGGTCGATTTACAACTGGACGGCGTGAAACGCGGCCACCTGCACGAGCAGCCTGCCGAAAGGGTCCCGCATCCCGGAAGCATCATCGCCGCCCAGTTCACGAGTCCCATCGACGCTCTCTACCTGGCCGCCATCTTCGACCCAATCTTTACCATCAGCTATCCCGGCACACAAAAGGTTCAGCAGATCTCTCTTCTAGGGGCCATCTTTCTCGCCCTGGCTCCCGTTCGACTCCAGCCTCCGAGCCGAAATAGTCTAACCACTCTGCGCAAACTACGGGGGGACTATCCTCATCGCGTCATCACCGTCTTCCCTGAATGCAGTACGACGAACGGAAAGGGCTTGCTGCCACTCTCGACAAGTCTTTTGGGTGCTCCCGCCGATGCCAAGATCTTCCCCATCAGTCTGCGCTACACTCCACAAGATATTACGACACCTATTCCAGGCACATACTTTTCATTCCTCTGGAATTTGTTGTCCAAACCAACACACTGCATTCGAGTGCGCATAGCTGAGGCGGTCACCAATAAAGCGGACCTGAGCAATGGATTTGAAGCTCTAGAAGACGAAGGAGAGGAGGAATACGACGAAGACGAGGAACCGACAACACCAGAGGGCCGGAAACTACTGGATCACATTGCTGAGACGCTGGCAAGATTAGCTAGGAACAAACGGGTCGGATTGACCCTTCGTGATAAGGCCGCGTTTGTGGAAGCATGGACAAAGGGTCGAAAGTAGGGTTTTGGATACCAGAAATTCAACTAAGGCTTGGCACGACTCCAGCAGAAGCCAAGATCATAAACCTCGTTATGTTTGGCACGCTTCCCGTCCAACTACGCCAGAAGGTCCTTCCGGCCGCTCAGTACGATCAACCTGCATCTCCCCTACGGTAGTTTTCATGGACTGGCGAACTGGATGAATGCCCAGTGTACTCGACCCCATCGGTCATCCTAGTATTGCATGATCACGGGGACCGTGGATCTCGGCACCAAGACCTCTGTGTACTGCCATCTGCACGTGTTTTGGGATTTTCTTTGTTTTCATGGCTTGGAGCTTGGAGCTAGCCTACGGGCTTGTCGCCGAATCAATTCTACATGGACAGATCCTCGGCTACTGTATCCTACAGGGTCAAGTCGCGAGCTAAAATCTCGTTCCCAGATGGCCTGAAACAGGTAGAGCTGGAGTAGAGCTGAAGTAGTCTTATCGAAACAATTCATCCACTTGACGTAGTATCAAAGAAACCCGTGATACTCTAAACTCTTGGTATTTAAAAGATACCCCATTTTCCAGAACGAAAGCCAGCCAGCCAACCAACCGTGGAAGCCCCGCAGCCCAGATCTATTGTTGTATATACACAGATGTTGATGACATGTTCCTCCATTTTCCATTCAAGCTTCTTTATGCGGCATCATCAGTGACACAACCAGAGGAAGCATCCTTCACCAAACGCGCGTACTTGGTCAGAGTACCCTTCTTGTACCTCGGCTCAGGTGCCTTCCAGCCAGCTTTCCTCTTCTCAAACTCGGCGTCGGAGATCTTGGTGTCAATGACGCGCTTCTCGGCATCAATGGTGATCTCATCGCCGTCCCGCACAAAGGCGATCGGGCCACCCTCCATGGCCTCGGGCACGATGTGACCGATCAGGAAGCCGTGAGAACCGCCGGAGAAGCGGCCGTCGGTGAGCAGGGCCACGTCGTTGCCGAGACCCGCACCCATGATGGCCGAGGAGGGCTTCAACATCTCGGGCATACCGGGACCACCCTTGGGACCTTCGTATCGGATGATCACGACAGTCTTCTCACCCTTCTTGATCTCGCCGCGCTCCAGAGACTCGATGAAGGCGTCCTCATAGTCGTAGACACGTGCCTTACCAGTGAAGACCAGTCCTTCCTTACCAGTAATCTTGCCAACGGAACCACCGGGTGCCAGCTGACCGCGGAGGATCTGAATGTGGCCGGTAGGCTTGATGGGGTTGTTGAAGGGCCGGATGATCTTCTGGTCCTCGGGGAAGCTCTCGGGCCACTCCTGAATGTTCTGCTTCATGGTCTTGCCAGTGACGGTCATGCCATCGCCGGTAATGATACCCTCCTTGAGCAGGAACTTGAGCAGGGCGGGGGTACCACCGATGGTCTGCATGTCGGCCATGACGTACTTGCCACTAGGCTTCAGATCAGCCAGGAAGGGTGTGCGGTCGCTGACCTTCTGGAAGTCGTCAACGGTTAGCTTGATGCCAACAGAGTCGGCAATGGCAATCAAGTGCAGCACAGCGTTGGTACTACCTCCCAAAATGTTGACAACGACCATGGCGTTCTCGAAGGCTTCCCTGGTCAGGATATCGCGGGGTCGGATATCTTCCTTCATAATGTGCTTGATGGCCTCGCCGACACGCTCGCACTCGGCGACCTTGAGAGGAGATGCGGCCGGAGTGCTACTGCTGTTTGGTAGCGACATACCGAGGGTCTCAATGGCCGTGGCCATGGTGTTGGCAGTGTACATGCCACCACAAGCTCCCTGGCCGGGGCAGGCGTGGCGGATGATGTCGTATCGCTGCTCCTCGGTGATCTCGCCGGTGATGTACTGTCCGTAAGCCTGGAAGGCGTTGACCAGGTCGATCTGGGCGCCGTCCTTGCTGCAGCCAGGGGCGATGGTGCCACCGTAGACCATAATACTCGGTCGGTTCACTCGGCCCATGGCAATCAGGACACCAGGCATGTTCTTGTCGCAACCGGGGAGAGAAATGTTTGCATCGTACCATTGACCGCCCATGACGGTCTCGATACTGTCGGCGATGATCTCTCTGCTCTGCAGGGAGTATCGCATACCAGTTGTTCCCATGGAAATACCGTCCGAGACACCAATGGTGTTGAACCGGTACGGGATGAGACCGGCTTTCCTCACGGACTCCTTGACCACGAGCGACAGGTCCATCAAGTGCATATTACAGGGGTTTCCCTCGAACCACACCGAGGAGATACCGACCTGAGCCTTCTTCAGATCCGCATCATCGAGACCGGTGGCGTACAGCATAGCTTGCGAAGCACCTTGCGACTTGGGCTGTGTGATGGATCGGGAGATCTTGTTGAGGTCGCTGTCGTCGGCTCGGAGAGGACGGGATGTGCTGAGAAAGCGGCTGGAAACATAATTAGCTTCACGAACACATACATTGAGATTCTTGATTGTCCCGAGGGAGAAATAGCATACGCATATTGTGTCGAGGGTGCCCGGCAGCTTCTAGCAAGAGCTGCAGGAGCTCTCGCCCTGAGCAGAGTCTGGAAGGCCATGGTGTGATCGCAACGACTCGATCGCTGGGAACAAGGGAAACTTCCAGGAAGAAGTGAAGCTCAATTGGTCTCTTGGCTACCTCGATGCGAAGTTTCCAATGGTCGCTCAGGGGTGAGGATGAGTCAATGGCCCAATTGTCTTGGTGGAGGAAGCTTACACACCGCGGTTCGCAGGACTGGGTTCTTTAAAATTTGGGCGAAGTCGGCATAAAATTCTGGGTTCGCTGCAGCCAAATCCGCTAGACCCCGCGAAAACATGGCCCATCTGACAACGCCTCGACTGCAATTGGCTGCGACTTCGGTGGAGATGCCCACGATCGTTTGGTTCCACTATAACGAACTGCGTCCTTGATTGATGGTCATGTAGACTCGTGATGTTTTAAGTGCGCATTGAAGTAGTTCAGTATTTGAGGAGGGCTTGAATCACTTCCAATATCCTCACCTCTTAGTGCATCATGCCATATTATCAGCAACTCGCAAAATACAGAAACAACATGCGCCAGGAAAAGACATTGATTGGTTATCTATTTGTGAGCGGATATTCACCCCATCCATCCTTTATCAAAACAGTGCTGGGAAATTATCGAATGTCTCGCTCTTTAGAGTCTCTCGGTGTCATTGTCCTAGCTGTCGCTGCCAATACCATCATAAGGCTTGGACCGAAACCTTTTCTGAAGGCGAGCTGGACTCCTTGAGTTTAATTGACCATCACTACAGCCCGAAAACGAGCCTCTATGGCTGTCTCATCCTTCTTATCCACATACTCGATGCTAGTCGGTAGCTGGGCTACCACATCCCTGACCGCTGTAAGGTTCTCCTTAAGGTTTTCCTCTTTCAGACGCGCCTGGATAATTTTTAGGCGTTTGCCTCTAGAGAGAAGCTCAGCATGATCGCCGTTCATACCAGATTCCAAGCCGGCGAGAACGAAAGACAAGAGCTCGTCGACAAGAGTGTCGACGTTGTTACGGTTCCGAGCTAGCAAACATTCGACCCACTCCGAAGCGCAAGATCTGGCGTGTGGGTAGACCAAATGTTGGAGATCTGCCTTCATCAGGCACATGAAGCGACCGTCATTGTCCTGGACAAACGTGACGAGACGAAGCATTACATCTTCCGAGTCGAGCTCCTCGAGGCTCGGAAACAACTCGTCCTCGACATACTTTTCAGCGAGGTCGTGGACGGCTCGCCGCTGATGTTCGAGAAGAATACGGATATGATCCGCAGCGTTTGCATCGATATTGGCAGTTTGCTCCTGCTGCTTTCGACGGTGTTCCTGTTCTCCGGCCACGCGCTTCTTGAGCTCCTCTGGGTCGACGCGACAGATCTCGTGAACAGAAATGCATCGCTTATAGTGATCCTTGAGAAACTCGATGAGCTTCAGAGGCTCTTCACCAAAAAGTTGATACTTCCACTCCAGAAGGTCGAGGTATGCCTCCCTATAGCGGTTGAGGACGCCCGGGTTACGGTGTCGACGCCTTGATTGAGAGTCAAGACCAGCTTCTTGACGCCCTTCTGACGTCCATCGTACACAACGGAGGACTCCCTGCCGAAGAGCTCAGTCGCCAAGCGCATGATTTCTGCAAGCTCGTCAAGATCCCGAGCCACTGAAATGGAACCAGCCAGCAGAAACACACCAGGCTTCCTTCTCCTTCCAGAGTGTCTTGAAAACGTGCTCTACAGCACGGTCCCAGGCATCTTCAACGACGCCAGGAACGACACCGGGTGCGATGTTGCAAAGCTCGTCGATAAGCTTGCCCTTGAGCTCGAGGTCGCTGGCAGGAAGGCCGTCTTTCGTTGCCATTGCCATTGCGATAGCGATGCGATAATAGTAGCGACGTCAGGGAGGTAAGTAGATAATTAATAAAACCCTAAAATTGCTGAATATTGTGGTAGAGGTAGGACATTAGTGTCTGGATATAAATTTTCGAATGAGCTTGCGCAGCGACACTTTTGTTTTTGAGTGCAAGAAATGGTAAACAACAACTGGTTGCCCAGCCACAACGTCCTGAAGCCCAAACCTCAGTTCACCTTGGAGGGGCTCCGAGCTGAACTTGGCTGGCAAGTCAAACATCACAAGCCAGTTTATTAGAGCACAAGATTGGGTTGAAAGCGGAGTTGGTCTTGTTATTCTAGGGGGAAGATCTAATCTACTGGGTTTGAAATAATCTATGCCGATGCCCAAACGGCCTTGTTCTCTTTCACAA
Organism: Seiridium unicorne; assembly: GCA_039778275.1. Lineage (NCBI taxonomy): Eukaryota > Fungi > Ascomycota > Sordariomycetes > Amphisphaeriales > Sporocadaceae > Seiridium > Seiridium unicorne. Next base: position 25,052 of record JARVKF010000066.1, read on the forward strand.
AGGTTTCAAAGTCCTTCGGAGGGTGTCCCGTCACTTTCAGCACAGCATCTCCACTTCCCTTCTCGAAGTCCTGCGAGGCAAGAACCTCGAGATGGGTTACAAACTTTGCGTAGTACTCGGATAAGCCGGCCTGGGCCAAACTGTCGATTCGACCTGCTTCATCAAGCTTGACGTGCTCGATCTTACGACCCAAGACTTTGGACAGTGTCTCGGCGATCTATGTGCGGTTGTTGTGTCAGTACAAATCAAACCTGAATAGGTAGATGCGAAGGAGTTCTTACATCGTCGTAGGTCATATTCCTAGGTCCCATGACCCTAAAGTCGCAGTCATGAGACTTTTCGTCGGTTAGGGCATGGTAGGCGACATCAGCAATGTCATCGGCGCTAACAAAGGGGATCTGTCCGTCCTGCGCGGCAGTGAAGATCTTGTTCAGCTTGCTGATGGTAAATACGAGGCCTGGCTCGATCAAGTTTTCTGAACGATAAGGAATACGTTAGCCATCATAATAATCCACATATAATGGAGTCACGGCAGAAGAGGCATACCCATGAACCAGCAGGGGCGAAGCACGCAGTACTCGACACCAGTTTTAATAAAATGCTCCCAGACCCTGCCCATTCCATCCTTCCCGATAGCAGCACTGGTGCCGGCACACAGCACAAAGCGCCTGACACGATTCTGCCTGGCAAGGTCGACGAACCTGATCATGGGCACCCAAGGCTCAGACACGTGGGGCTCCATCATGTAGACAGCCTCGACGGGGCCGCTCTCGAACGGCCTGGACCAGGTCGACTCGACAGTCCAGTCAAACTTGATGGCGGGGTATCCGTTGGGTGCAGCATCAGGACCGCGGCGTGAGGCTAGGACGAAGGGCTTCTTGGAGGCAGTCAGCAAAGCCGCTACGCGCGTGGCTGTTTTGCCAGTGCCGCCAAGCAGAAGAATCGACATGCTGCGTGGGATAGATGGAGGGTTTCAGCTGTGAGTAGGGAATTGGAGTTTCGTATTTCCTGTTATAGGACTAAGAAGGGGGAGTTTTTGGTGACGTGGATGTGTGCGTGCCGAGTGACGGTATGTTCGTGCGTGTGTGTATGCGTGCAAAGAGAAAGAAAAAAGAGAAGATTTATATAATCGTGAATGCTTCAAATACAGGCTGTTTACCGGTTACTTTGACTATGAAATTCATTTTTGACTCAGCTCAAAGCAGCCATATGTAAGCCAGGTTTCGGATTCCGAACGAGGCAGTTGCGTGTCAGTTGCGCGGCACCGAGCGGAGTTAGAGGAACAAGGGCATACGAAAAGCGGATCGCCGACGCCGATCCGAGCGAAGCAGCCGCACGGCGCCCGAGCGGAGATTAATCAACCAGGAGTTAAGGAACGAGTCGCTGGCGCGGATCCCGTCTGAATTCAGTCTCAGCCTGTCCACATTGGCCTACACACTTGTGTGACCACATCCCGGACCTGTCGGCCATCACGCTGGTGGACCCCTGCGCCGGCGGAGGTGGGCCCATCCCCATCTTGGAGCCGGCGTTAAACGAAAAGTCCCGTAAACGCGGCCGCGGGCCTGTCCGATTCGTTCTCTTGGGCACCAGCATCTATTACAAAGCGCAGCCGTACTGCAACTCTCAACGTGACATTCACTGTCCTGTCGCCTCTTTCCCAACGTTGATGTGGTTCAGAAACCTGCCAATACATCTCTTCAACCAAGATCATATGCATCACGACAGGTCAAATTCGTCACCAGCGTCTTTAGTCTCGATGAACGAATGCTGATCATTGAATACGTCTGGTTTGCAGTGTAGAGTCTCGTCTACAGCTTAAGCGTCTACGACGAGCACGATGGCTACATCGTGTTCGTGTTCGCACGCGTGCTGGCCAGCATTGGTCCCGCGACATCGATGTCGAACGGCCTTGCCATATTCGGCTCAGCATACCCCGAAGAGATGCGAAGAGCCATGGTTTCCGCGCCCTTTGGCGCCTGTGCACCTTCAGGATCCTGTAAGGGTATGAATCTTTATTGTTGGGAACTTTCCTCTGCGCTCTCTAACTCATCTATTTATAAGGCAACGCACAGGCCATGCGGTCTGTGCGCCGTCCTTCCAGGACGCACAGACCAGCTGATCTGTGCGCGGGAAACCAAGGTCACGTGACCGTGACAGATCCATCGTAGGCGGCGCGTTTGCGGGACTTTTCGACTTGGCTTGATGGCCGTGGTCGCTCTTCTCGTTCGCTATTGTTCTCGTCATACTGGCGATCCTCTGTGTTTTCATCGTCCCGCGGATTCGTCCCACCCGTCCGACACCGAAACATGGTTGGAGATCTGGCAAGCGCTTGACTTACCATCTGACACCCACCAACCGGACACCCCCACCAACCGGACTGCCATTTCAATCAGCCCACACCAAAAACTCACCCACTTTACTTACACCTTTTTAGCTAACGGATAAAGCTGTTTATATAAGAAATCGAGAGTAGATTACCGATTATTTAGTATTTAGGTTAGTTAGTTTATTTTTAACTTTTTAGCTAAAATAATAACGTATTCGAAAAATAGCGTAATTAGGTTTTTTATAAAGGATATTACGTATTATATTTAAATCTTTATAAGTTTAATTATTTATTTTATAATTTTAATTTTTTTAATTTATTTAAAATGCTTATTAAATATAAAATTCTTTTTTATATTAAATATAATATATTAAATATTTAAATAAAAATTAAAAAGGGTATTTTATTTTAGGTTATTACGTAAAAGTATAAAGTCTTTTAATTAATTATTTTTAATAAAGTTTATAATATTTTAAATAAAAGTAATACTTTTTAACTTATTTAAAAGTTATTTAAAAATAAAAAAAACTAAATAGTAATTTAAATTTTTTATTAAAAGTTTTTTAATTATATTTTATTATATTTAAACGTAAAAGTTATTATATAAAAATTAATTAAGCTAAAATATTTAAAGATTAAATTTTAATTATTATTTTTAAAAAAGAATTAAATAATTAATTTTAAACGTAAAAATCTTTTTATTAAAATTAAAATAAATTAACGTTAAAAAGTAACCCGTTTTAACGGTTTTATATTTAAAATAATTAATTAATATTTTAATATTAAAAAGAATTAATACGGGTAAATATTATTTAAAAATATAATTAATATAAATAAAAATAATATTATAATTAAATATAATAAATTATTAAATATTTATAAAGTTATTTTATATTAATTTAAAATA
>JARVKF010000067.1:0-25566 GCA_039778275.1 Seiridium unicorne
CTGGGTCTGGGGTGGGTGTTTGTTTCCCATTCAACACCCCGCCCCGGGGGTGGGGGTGGTTTTGCTTCCGCCCCCCCCCCCCCCCCCCCCTATTTGGATAGACATCCCAGCTGGAGGAGCAGTTCACCTCTGCTCTCTAGCCTATAGTTTTCATTAATATTACCCCATATTGTGAGGCCAGCGCCCTCAAACCCCCTGGCCCGTGACACAACGTGCTAGATCTTCTACCGAATGGACCGCAGAATGCGCACATTAGTTGAATCACATGAATCCTTACGGCTCAATCAGCTCAGTGACAGTGGTCGGCCAAATCATCATCATTCTCCATGATAGACAGGCCGTCTTCGACATCCGTGACTCGCGTGCTCTTAAGAATGCTTCAAGACCCCAGTTAGTCTTTGCCGGTGATGTGCGCGTCAAGAGAGGACTTTCCTGATGCTCATTAGTTTTTGTGCTGATAACAGAACCCAGGGTAGGGCATCGGGATATTATAGGCATGCTACCGCACAACCGAAGATTTCGATTGCACCACAAGCTCACGGAGACTCAGGTCAGCAGCAAGTCTATCAAACGATTCCAACCGACTCAAGAGTTGGAAGTTCTACAATTTTTGAAGAGATGAGTCGCAAATTCCGATAATCTGTAACATCATCTCTACCAGTAAACAGCCGTTTTTATACTCCCACATAGTGATCTTATAGTGGCAATCTGACCTTTAGAATGTAGAATATTTGGCTCCATAATACTGGTACAGTCTATGATTTTAATATAAGACGGATCCAGAGAATAATAACCGTAGTATCGCCAACTCCAACCTGGTCATAGAGGAGTTCTCCAAAGCCGCAAGCCCAGGCGACTGGATGTTAGATTCTGTCAAAATAAGTGGGGCTGTGGGTCACTTCACATCAGCCACATCATGTATATATAGATCTCCATGGTCCCCAACGTTGACCATGACTTCTAACCTTTAACAACACAATGAACTCATACCTATTCTCTTCACAGATTTCATACCCTTGCTTCAGTACCTTCCGGAGTGGATGCCGGGCGCCGGGTTTCAGAGGACGGCCAAAGTCTGGAGACGCGCGGTCTATCGAAGGCCGTTACAATTATCTGAAAGATCAAATGACCAAAGGCAGTGACGACGTGTCCTACGTTGCTGATTTGATCAAAGATGTACATCGGCAGATCGAACCCGAGGAGGAAGTATCATCAGCTGGTCGGCAGCCTCCATGCTCAATGCAGGCACTGACACTACCAGTGCTGTACTTTTTTCGTTTTTCATGGCTATGGTTCAATTCCCCGGGCTATTGGAACAGGCCAACAGGACATTGACCATGAACTTGGAGATTCCCGCATGCCGTCATTTTCTGACAAGGCAAATCTCGTTATGTCACTGACGTCCGGCGGTTCCGGAAGTGCACTGAACAAAGCGGCTCTGCTAGAAACATCCATATACTCGTATGCTCTGCCGCCTGATGGTAGCTCATGGCGTAATATATCCTCCCTTCTCTCGATATTTCGGCCGAGGCCTTGGCTTCAAATTCCCGGCATCTCGTGCAGAGTGTGGACGGTTGCACTGTGCTTCTGGTGCTGGTTCCGTACCGCGGACGGAAGGGTCCAGATGAAAGGACACGTCCATCCGCTGGGGGACGCGGCCCGCCATGCCGGTGATATTGCACTACAAAGGAGGTGCAAAAAAAGTTTTCGTGTGAGATCCTGCAAGAGTTGAGGTAATTCTCCCCACGAGGCTGATCTAGGACTTTGTGGTATTACTCTCCATGACCCGTCGAGATAAAGGGCTCCACCCAGCTAGGCCACTTGAGACATGAGATGAAGAGCCGCGCATTTTGTTTCCTTACAGGACAAGAGAGTTCGGGGTAGAAAAGAGAGCGTGGGGCAACGAGAGAAGTTGAAAGATGACTCGGGCTTCAAGGGAGGCTACGGTATTATGCAATTTAATATCTGCGAATGCTGTTGTAATAGGCCCCAGTGGGGTACATATTAGCTATTCCATATGGGATTTTATTGGCAATAGGACAGCATAAGCGAGACCTACTGACATCGCGGCTACGTATTGACTAAACCTTGGCCCTGACGCCTCTCACTGCAGCTTCAACACTTACAAATAGCTTCCTCCTTTTCGTACTTGCCGCGTGGTCTCGCTTGCTTCAATGGTCTTTAAGTTCTTCTCATTCAATACCTTACGCTGCAGCTGCGCCACCTCGACGGAAATACCGGTCGAACCTCGTAGTAATCGAAGCATCCGATGTTACAAGTTGCCTAGTTAGAGAATACTAGTTACATGAATTATCTGACACCTATACTTAAGTGATATTACCGAATCTGCCCCTTGGAAACATAACCGGCGTAGGCAGCAAGTAATGCAGGTTTTGCGGCATTGATATTCGTACTATGGGAGTTGGAATAGAGTGTCCAGAACTGCGAGGTCAACTCATGTGCAGGGCGCAGGAAAGCCTGGTTGGTACATGGCATGCGTACGTTTGCATGGGTTAGCACGCAAGTGCGTTCGGCGTTGTTGTTCTTGCGACTTTTAGTATTACTAGCAATTAAATTTGGTGAGGTAGGTCACCATGTTCTTCCTTTTTGGATAGAATAGTGCGGGTCTTGCGCATAGCTGGCGCTGTGAACCCATATGTTCGAGCTGGTGATTTGATACTGTTTTAGGTCTGTAATTTAGATATTTAACTATTTAATGTCACATCTATCTTTAAATTATGGATATGAACGCGAGTAATTATTTCTAATGTCTATGTTTACATTTTGGTTGACACTATCTCATGCTCTGATGCTTTATTTACATCTATCAATCCAAGTTCCGTCTCACTGGCAGCGGCTGCAGAGCAACCACTAGATCCAGCTAGAGCCTCAGACCAAGATGCTTTCGATGACAGCACATCCGTGTATCCATGCCAGGGGCTTCTCACAGCTCTTTTGGTATGTTGATCATGGGTGCCAACTTCATGTGATCCCGCTGCTCCGTTCGTCCTTCTCCTCCCTCTGATACGATGGAATAAGGCACTGAATGTGGGCATACAAGAGCTGATGATAGCAATATACATCTCGACCATAGATAATACAGAATATGTAACATAATCATCTATATACGAGTGATGTCAATTCCAAGCTGGATGACGATCGGACTGCAATTGCTTACATGTGACATTGGTTGAGTTTTTGGCTGACATGAAGCACCATATTCGTACAACACTACACACAGAAGCAACAAGGCCGGCCGTCATAACCACAATGACGGCAATCTTCTTTTTGAGGTTTATTCGGAGGGTCAAACTGGGGAGTTATCAAAGTCAGTTAAAGCAGCGTAAGGCCCAGCAAAAGTTGCACTTACAGTTGTGGTATAGGCAGGAGGAAGATTATAACGTCGAGTGCGGCTGTGCCGATGAATGCAAAGGCCATTTGAGCGCTGATATCAATGCATTCTCCGCTGTATGTTGAGTTCCACCTAAGCCAAGTGTAACTAAATGGTCGGCAATACAGTAGCGAAGAGATCGCTACCGCTAACCCAAAGAGCATCGACAACACCATCAAGACATGACACTGAAGGCGAAAGTCTTCTAGAGGGAAGACTCGAAGGTAAAGCGCAAGAATTGAGATCTTGATCGTCGTAAAGGCGGCGACGCATAGAAGCTGGGCGATATAGTTGTTCTTGATGTGGGATCTTAGCAGTAACTCCACTGGCGACTTGGGCCGTAAACCACTTACCTTGAATACTATAGTTATCTGTTCCTCCGTCAGCATCCACACGTCCCTGCCAAATCCATTCCGTAATACCACGGTCGCTTCACCCTGGGAAGCTGTCATGATCAGGAGTGTAAGTAGACAGGTCCAATCGTCCCAACCCGCTGTTCCCCCGTAATATGGTGTGCGAGATAGGAATCGAACAACGACTGCTACTGCTGCCAGAGCAAACATCGTCCAGGTACACACAATTATTGTAGTGCTGAGATCCCGAGTCGGTGCGCCACAGGAAGTCTTGGTGAGCCTCTCTACCTGTAGTTGTTCCATCGTCGTGCAATTTGCACTCAAGCAAGGTGCTGCCGCCACTGCTGCAGTGGTTATGACAGAGCATGCGCAGCTGAGGTCAGTCGGTTCGCATGTCGTTGACTGGAGAGTCTCCACCAAGCAGAGGATCTAAGCAAAAGTCAGTGGAATCAGGGCATCAAGAAACCATGCTAGGACATACTGCACATGTTGACAGTTGCGTCAAGTTTGCATTTGCTCTTGAATCTTTGAGCTTTGGCCCATGATGAAGCCCGGACGCTCGTGTCAAAATTGTGAAAAGAATAACGCAGACAATACTCGTAATCCGTGCTGACTTGTATATTCGACGAGTGGCTGTCGTCATATTTTTGTCGGCGGCTGTCTATGTCGTGCAGTAGTCCTATGTCGTTTAGTCGCAGCGGCACAGGAACCTCTAGAAACGGTGCACAGGAATCCATCTTGAGAAGACGGCCGGAATTTATTCCCACTTAAAGGTTAAATAGAGCTAGCCCAACCTTTACGTAGAACAGTGATCAGACTAGAGCTTGCCAAAAAAACTTACCATGTGATTGGGATTCGACCTGGCCAATCTGAACCAGTAGCCACATACTGTTGCAAGTACACATGTAGGTACGATGACTGGCCTGTCGCAATAGACCCATCGCTTAGGACTAGCGCAATCGCCAAGCACAGGGTTAGTAGACCTCGGACCATCTCGGCTCGCTCGCCTACATATCCGTCTCAGCTCGACTGCGTGACAGGGCCAGGTCACTGCCGTTTGCGGAGGATTTACTGCATATCCATAATCAAATGGTGGCGTACTGTGCATCAGTGGCGCGGGCGCGGGAACCCTAGCGAAACTTAAAAACATGCTACCGCGTGTTCAACAATTGCTTTTGCGCATCTCTGGTGTCCTTGTGTCAAGCAAGACCTGTTCTTTTACGAGGATTCAGCCCCAAGGCGATTAGGCCTTGACGTCTTGGCTTGTTGCTCTTACGTTTGCTCCCTGCTGCGCTTGGATACTGAACCAGGGTCTTGATCAAGACAACCACGTCAATCGATTAATGTCTGGAGGCGCGCGAAAAGAGTGTGCATTAGTTGTTGTTGTTCAATCAAACGAAATCACGAAAATAACTCCCATATACGCCACCGCAGTCTTGATCAAAAGCCGCACTACCAGTCACAGTCACCTATGGCAGCGCACCCTCACCACTTCAATACTTGGATGGATTGGATCCGCGCATCTCACCTTGATCCTATAAGCTGTAGTCTAGACCCAAGCTTTTACATACTAGATAGGAGACCTATATGTAGAAGACCTTTATGTAGATCGCTGATATGCTGTGTGCGTTCTATACATACTAGTTTGCATTTGTGCCATTCCAGCTAGAACCGCTTATAAGATAAATGACGAAAGCTTGTGACAGTTTACGACTATTTAGGTCTCTGGTGCATCGAAATGCACCGTGTTCATTATAGACCCAAATACTGGCCTCGAAGGTCACGCCATATCCTAGTAGATATCTTACTTTGCAGGACTTGATGTCAGGAGTTGCAGAGTCTGACAGCGGGACTTCCATCCCGTTCTTGGTCCAATCATGGCTCTGGCCGTTTGTCTCAAACAAATCACGCCACCATTGACCATTCGAGAATGACTCGGTGTTTGCTTTAAGAGAAAAATGGACCGTATTGGAAACAAGCCTCCATACCATGCTTCAACTTATTACTATCGCTAAATGGCTGCCAAGGCGTTATCGGTTGTGATAGATGCGAGGCTCTACCGCGACGCGGTAGAATCTCCACCGGATCATGGACTGCTAGGCGCGCTAGCACTAGACTGCATTCTGACTAGTGTCTTATGTGGGTGCGTGCTGGTGCTGGTGTCCTGGCCCTTGGATCCATCGGAACAAAGAAATACCGCGCCCGCTCGAGGCTTCCTCTGTGGCAGCAAGCCCCACTCAAACGTGACGCATTCATTGTTGTAGTGAATCGCAAGTTGCGCGTCTGTCTTTCATCCGACGAAACATATCTACATTATTTCTACTCCATACAACACAAGCACAGGGTCAGTCCAAAGGAATGTCGCGCGAAAGTGGACATCCGCGCCGTCCGCTGGGCCGTCACGGCTATAACGCTGTGGTTGCTTGCATACGGTCACTTTCGCCACCAAGACCGTCATAAAATTCCGACTTCTACCCAGTTTGGAGTACGCTCTCTGGCAGAACCGGGGTCTTGGGAAGCTCCTCTCTTCTCGATGGAAGATCTACGCACGCAAGTGGTGGATGAAGTCAAGATAAGAGGAGGCTGGACAGCGGGTACTGTTGCGAGCAACTGTTGTGTCGTGTATCGGTCTGGCAGTGGCGGCGAGGACATGACATGGGCGCAATACAAGTCCTTCCCTCTTCTCTTTCTGTTTATTTTCCCATCACCTTCTGGTTACTCTTGGGTACCTCTGGTCACCTTTGGGTCGCTTGCTGGTTACTCTCCAGTCTAGGTTTATTCATGCATGGTAGCCAGCTCAGTGCTGCCTCTGCTGGAACCAAATTTTCCTTTCATGACATCTGCTTCATCTTGCTGGCCTGTACACATTTCAACTGAATGCTCATGTCTTTTAGGTTTCGTAACCCTTGATGGACGTTTCGACCGACTCGGATGCGAGCGAAGATACATTCGTCCAACCCTCGACCGATAGCTTTCGTATTCAAAACGTACCAGCTTGCGTGGCATGGCGGGACCCCAACGGCGAGAGTCAGTTTCTGGCAGACTTGAACCTTGTCCTGACCTACGACGCTGATGCCAGAAAGGCTTTGGTCAAGCTGCAGACCAGCACGAAACTAAAGAAGGAATCGGCCAAGCCTAGCATCTATCTCTTCATCAAACCCGATCAGATCCGGACAGCAGCTTTCGTTGGCGAGAAAGCGGATGATGTTGAGGAGGAAGTCGATGCCGAGGACCGACAACACGAGCACGCGCAGAAACAGCTGAAGTCGAATGTATATGCCCTGCGGTTTGAGTTGGGAAGCCCGGCAATCTTTGTGGTCCCGGGCCGATTGCCCTACAAGTTCTTCAGAGCCGGATCACAGGCGGTATGGAAGTCGTGGCAGACCTTTGCCAGGGATACACTTCGCTTCGTGGTTTACTTTCCTACAAGAAGTCCACGTAAGACGCAATTAGTCTCGTTCTGCAAGGCTGCATCGACAAACGGGGCCCTGACGTCTTTGGACGACAATATTCCCAGTCTCTACGGTGGCAAGGGCGGCAAGATTGTCGATCCTCATGTCAACTATGATGACAGTCCTGAACATGAGGCTGGGAATACGGCTGTGAATACGGCTGTGAATACGGCGGCGATTCCGGGGAACGAGAACGATGCTCCTCCAGCTTATGACGAGCGCGACGCCGCCGGTCCCAGCATATCTGCTGTAGCGCCACCTCTCTGCCTATCCCCTGGTAAGCATGCCCTCTCCATCCCACCCATCGAGAAGTCTCCCGCTAATAATGACGCTAAAGCACGAGAACCACCACAAGTCCGCAAGCGCCGCCGCTGTAGTAGTATTCCGAGTCTTGACGAGAAGCCCACCGTTTCGGGAAAGCGCATTGTCGATAGTGATATGATTCTGCAGAGCATCTCCAGACTGCAGCAAACTATAGACGAGGACAGGGCGGCGCACGGAGCTATCCTAGCCAAAATTTTGACAACGGTAGAGAAAATGGAAGAGCGTATCAGCCGACTCGAGGAGCAGCAGCAAAGCTTGACGGAAGAAGTCGAGACGCAGGCCGAACCCTTGTGGGATGAGCTGGATGCGCGACTCCAGAGCCAGGAGGACAAGGAACACGATTACATGAAGGACATGGTCGATGAGGTCTTTGACGCGAAGATTGACGAGAAGATTGATGAGAAGATACCTGATGCCGTAGAGCAGTATTTAAGGACCAAGGACGGTCAGCATGTAATCAATGAGGTAGTTGGCGAGAGGATACACGAGGAAACGAGAGACTTTCTTCGAAGTCAGCGTTTTGCTGGGCAATTTACTATTGCCGAAAATTAATAAAGATATTTTAATACAAGTTCTCTTGGCAGTGAATTGAATTTAGCAATGTCTACGAAGCGATGTAATACGATGTAAGGTTGTTACATGGGATTGAAAGCTGAATAGATATAGAATTGTCTCCTTGTGTTCAACGAGATCCCTCAAAGGCATTGCTATTGTCACATTTATAGTATCTATTTTTGAAAGCACGCCCTTGGTTGGTGAACGTAGCATGGCTATTCTTGCTAACTAGCATAATTGCCGTCTACGACGTGCTCGACTTCAGCTCCTACGCCGTGGTCGCAGACAACTCGGTCGAATAGAAATGGATCCCATGTTACTCAGATTGACAACTCACGGAGACGCCACGCCATCGCAGCAGCTACGATATTCATAATTTGTCACCGGCACCCGAACGGTTGGAAAACATAGGCCCATCAATTAAATCAACGATTTAGCAGTTCTTGTTATGTGACAGCGTGTAGGTATGCTTAACGGTTGGAGACCTTGGAAGGCCTACGCCGAGATGGTCGAAGCTGGCCACTATGACCCCAACCTCGTTTGCTAGTTTGGGGGCTCTTTTGGCCAGTCCAAGGGCCTGTTCTATCCTATGTTAGAGTGCAGCAAGCAGCCCGCGACAAGAAGCCTCTGGAAGTCATGGTTTTTCTTTGCCCGATTCATTCTTCCGACAGAGCTCACCTCGTGCCTTGAGTGCCCAGTTAAGGAATGCCAAATGGGAGCACGCAATGCCGTTCTTAGTCGCACAAATCATTACCTGGACGAAGCGGGTGAACTATCTGGAAGAATGATTGGGGCATCGAGGCAGTTCTCAATTTGGCTGGAGGAATATTCAGTAGTGGTAGATGTTAGTCCTATACAACTAGATAGCTGCCATGCTCTGTGAGTCCTCCGACTTTGGGCATAGATCATACATTAAAGGATTCTCAATCCGAAAAGCCACCGTAATGACATCGCTTTCCTTTAGCGTAATCGTTGATGTGCTGTTTTCCATCATTGTCGAACAACTGTCTGGAGGCTGTCTCCGGTGTCCTCAAGATAGGTCGATTTCTTCACGGCCTTTAAACCAGCAGCAGCCAGAAGTGCATCCCACTGTTTCTGCGTTCTCTCCATCGAAGAAAGCGTCGTCATCATGACCATATCCTGCTCGGTGGCGTGCGGGTGGGCTCCCTTGTCCGGGATGATCATCTCGTCGATGAGAATCACTGAATCAGGGCCCATAGCAGCAACGGTGTTCTTGAGAATTGTCAGGGCTTTCTCATCCGGGTAATCATGGAGAATGTTCCTCATGTAGTACGTCTTGGCGCCTGAAACCTAGTCAGCTTTGTGCACGACAGACGAGATGAAGTGGTCTGTCTTACCTTTGACGGGCTGCTCGCCCCAGAAGTCGAAAGCGGTCTTCTCAACACCCTCCGTCGGGAGTGCGTATTGCTCGACGACCACTGGAAGGTCTTGCAAAATTACTCGTCCGGGGAGGTTAGGAAACTTGGCTTTCAGGATGGCGCATTGACTGCCGATGCCGCCACCAATGTCAACGAAGACAGGTGTCTCGGCATCTGATCCTTGGACCAAGCTCTCAAAGTCAACGACATCGAGCCATGTCTTCTGGCCATTATGCACAGCAGTCATCCAAAGCCCGAAGTCTGCCACAAGTTCGGCATTGCCCTGTAGCCATAAAAAGGCGGGCAGCTCTGTCTTGAACGCGACCTGGAAGGGAGTATCCACGACATTGGTAGGATTCGCATACTTCTTCTCGGCCCAGAACTTGGGAGCAACTTGAAAGCACGGAGCAATTCCTTGGAAGCTATTGTGATGTCGTAAGCGTCTTGCATTCGAGATGAAGCAGGGGGAATTGGGCTCACGCTTGGTTCATTCCCGCGCGGAAGCCCTCAATGCTGAGGGTTTCAGTCAGATGATTGGCCTGGTAAGTGTCCTCGCCCACTTCTGAAATAAAACCGTGAGATGAGAGGTATCTAGCGATACGGGCTGTGGTAAAATAAGCACGATTTCTAGGACTATTCGAAGCTGCACAGAACATACCGGTGAAGGTTGGGTCTGCTCCCGTGGGGCCGGCCAGCTCAGCAGCAGTAGTAGGACCACCGTTCTTGATTAAAGTGGTAAATATCTTCATGTTGCTTGCTGTGTGCGCGGTGCTCAAGACTTGTGGCTTCATCGCATATGGTTAGACCAGCTTGGTTTTGTTGATGGCTGTACCACTCACCGAATAAATGACCCTGTAGATAGTGTCATAAGGAGATTCCACCGCCAAGCTTAGGCCCTGTGCTGCATTGTATAGTTGTTTGCGAAGCTTTTCATCCTGAGGAGGAGAGGCTGCAACGGACTTGAGCTGCTCGATGAGCTGGGAGATGTCTGGTGTAGTCATTGCTTATGTTTTTTTTTTTTTTTTTGGTGTATAAGACTTGACTAAGTGGTTACTGATCTCTGAGGCTCTCACAGCAGTTCCAAACCTTTTCAAGTGCTCGTGTACGATTTGTACGATTCTGAGTTATGTAAGTGGTTGCTGGCGAAGCCAAGAAGATGCGAACTGGGTCATTGTTCTATTCAGGCTAGTTAAGGGCTTTGTCACGGCTGAATCAGGTGTGACCGTGCGGCTGTGCCTGTCGAAAGTGAGAGACCAATATCGGACACTATCTGCTTATTCATTCCGCCCCTTCAACCAGAACTGGCCCCTGCAGGATGGTTACAAGCACACGCTTGGGCATGCCAGAACCAAGAAACCCAGTGACGTAGTCTCTGTATGGTGCATCGATGCATATGTCCCACCCCACAGACTTTGCCGCTATCGTGACTTGCCCTGCTGCCTTGCATATTGCTCTCCGAGCCACCCAGCACGTGCATGCAGCGCCAAGATTCCTGACTACGTGTATGCACTGGACTTTGACGATGCTCTTACCATAAAGAGGGGCTCCAAGAATATATAATTGCACCGTCACTCAGTCGAGCTAAATATACTTTGTCAAAGGTTTAAATATTTTCCAGAAAATCAAAATGGCCCCAGCAAAAAAGTCCACCTGGTCGAACATCAAGCCTTTCATTGAATTGATGAGAGTGAGCAACCCAGTAGGCAGCATACTTGTTTACTTTCCGCACCTCATTGGGTCACTCTTCGCAGCGTGCTGCGCCTCCTCCAGCAACGAAGTCTCAATCACCAAAATCATCAGCACCAACTCAATCCTTCTGCTAGGCTCGGCGCTCCTGCATGCAACTGGATGTTCGTGGAACGATATTGTCGACGCAGATCTGGATCGGCTCGTGGCCCGGACCAAGAACAGGCCAATCCCTCGCGGTGCCATTAGCATGCAGCAAGCCTACCTGTTCACGGCCGCCGAGACTGTGACGTGGTTATGCATGCTCTGGATGCTGACACCGCGCCTGGTTGTGTGGGGCATACCAATGATCATCCTTGTCGGAGTCTACCCCTACGCGAAGCGCTTCACAAATTTCCCCTCAGTGTTCCTGGGGTGTGTGCTTGCTTACGGCTTGTTTCTAGGTTGTGTCTCCGTGGATGTTGATCCTCTGGAAATACTCCTGCGCGGTTCTCCTTCCACCCTAGTCGCGGCCACATGCCTCTTTATGACGTACACACTCATTTGTACCTCTGTGGACATGATCTATGCCCATCAGGATCTGCCGGACGATCTCAAGGCCGGCATTCGGTCGATGGCTGTCACATTCCAGGGCTACCCGAAGCCCGTGCTCTTCACATTTGCGGCTCTGCAACTCGGCCTCCTGGTGTATGCAGGAAGGCTCATGGAATTCAGTGATATTTACATGTCGATGGCTGGAGCAGGCGTCACATTGGCCAATGTCTGGATGATCTGGAGCGTCGATCTTGACAGCAGTCAAGAGTGCTGGTGGTGGTTTCAGTACGGCTCTATGATGATGGGATCCATACTCTCACTGGCGATGCTCGCAGAATACCTGAGAGGTGCCGACGCGCCGGCAACCATTGCGGGGCTACAGTTACATGCAGGCTACACATACTTGCAGACACTATCGCCCCGGAAATAGATTCGTGGTACAGCTGCAGCACGCCGCGGCGCGACTCCCAGCGCAGTCTCAATCTGCAAAAGAGGATGGGTTTGCCCCGCATTGGCTGCAGGGGGCACGGGCCACGGGCCAATCGAAGGATGAATATTGAATTTGACCTGCACTTTGGTGGTTGGGGCGTGCAGCAATGCTTATCACGGTAGTATTTGACAAAAGTGTGGTGGATCCATAGAATTCAATATTCGCCAGCCTGTCGCTGCATCGGGGAAGCATCTCACGCATTCGTATAAGGCGTCAGATCAGTTGGCATGCTTATAAGCGATAAAGATGGTAGAATCAACGTAATTAATTAGGTATCTATGGCATGTCTAATGTTGTGCAATTGTCAGAACGACTCCCGTTACGTACTTGAGGAATTATTTCCATATGAGAAAGTTGAACGTCGTGCAATTGAGGTATTCGCGCCTGATGCTGTGTAAATGTGTAGATGTGTAGATGTTCAGAGTCGTGTCCTTTTCTGAAGTCCTGTGGTGTATCTCCGTCGGTGGGTACCGTAAGCTCGCCAGCTTCGGCAAATGCACCCGGTATTAGCTCAATACAGGGCTGAACGACTGGGATACCCATCCGCCGCCGGAATCACCATCCTCTACCGAGGCTAGCGACAAGCCATTTCGTGTAATTCTCAGCAGTGCCCACTCTGCTTCCAAGGCAGGTGCGCATACTGCATTGGGCTGAGAATCAAATGAGTGTTCGATTGATGGTTGTCAGGCGTCAAGGGAGAAGGCTATTGCTTTCCCAGACCATCGTATAGAGAGTATCCTCCAAGAATAAACTCACACTCGAGACCACGCTCGACAGATCTCAAGAACAGCTGCCTGTTCTAGATGCCAGTTCTAGAGCTGCATGTTCTAGAGTGGAGGAAAAGTAAGACGGATTTTATTTAGAAGTATTGGCATTACTGTTCAGCTTGGCGAGAGAAGGATCGATTGCAGTTTAGCGAAGTAGCGATTCGAACCATTGAAGATGTAGCCTTGAATCCCGATGTCTGCTGACGACGGACTGATGATGGGCCCGCCGATGGCTTGGCCCGAGCTGGAACATTCCTGCAGCTCATAACATGGCTAGCACGTTAAATGTGGAGTAGTAAGCTGTGCCGCATCCTGTTGTTACCCCATGACCCTGTTGGGGTGTTACCACCGCTGATCAAAAACTAGAGATTCGGCTGTTCCTCCTGGAGGGGGCATCCGGTTGTGCAGTTGGTGAGCCTGACGTAGATCTGGTTAACGGATGTGATGCTAATAATATCTCCATCTCTGGTCGTATCGTCGTACCGTCGTATCGTTGCATCATGTCAGATGCATCTGTTTCTGACCACTGATATTAATGTAACACACAGAACAAAACTTTATTGTGTTTGATGGTGATTGTCCCAAGATTTCATCTCTCCCCTGTGCATTGCAACCCTCTTGGTGCTGGGCTATCAATAACTTCCTGATATATTCCTGCAACTTTGCTGCAACGAGCTCTTGCGCCGAGAGCTATAATCATGTCTGCAACAACGGTTTCGCCATCCACCGGGGACGAAAATAAAGGGCCATGGCTGCTGGCTCTTTTCTGGACAGAGGCCTGTCTAGCGATCTTGTTTGTGGCAGTCAGATTCCATACACGATATCTAATGCAAGGCGTTGGGGTGGACGACTGGATGATGTTGATCGCACTGGTAATCCACGAGAGGATATCCCCATGCAAATGCATCTCTAATGCTTGACAGATCCTCTTCGTAGCCGCTATTGCCTGTTCTACTGTTCTAGTCTATTACGGGCTCGGACGGCACGTAGCTACCCTCCCCCTGGATCATGTCGTCGAAGTTGCGAAATGGAACTGGATCGTTCAGCCTTTTGGCATCATGGATCTTCCATTTGTCAAATTGTCCATCTCGTTCTTCCTGCTTCGAATACTTGGCCCCAACGACCGGTGGCAAAGATGGTTCCTTTACATCAACATGGTGTTGTTTACGACTGTCTTCGTTTTGGCCAGTATATTCAGCTTCGTCCAATGTAATCCTCCGCGGGCCTTATGGGAGGATGTTCCTGGTGCAAAATGCTGGGACCCAGCGATCCAGGCAGATTGGGGTACCTTTGGCTGCGCATATAGTGCATTCTTGGATTTCGCACTTGCCTTGTTGCCCACCACCATCCTCAAGGGACTAAACATGTCTCTGAAGAAGAAGACCTCACTGGGTCTGCTGCTGTCCGTTGGTATTCTGTAAGATCGACCAGCTTTGAGATCAACTATGAGAGTTTATCTAACTGGTGACAGGTCTGGAGTTTTTGGCACAATCAAGACTGTCCAGTCCCAAGAGCTGGCCATCCGCGAAGATGCAACATGGGGTGTTGTCAGTCTCTTCGCATGGGGCACGTCAGAAGTCTTCCTGAACATTGTTTGTGGATGCATTCCGACTCTTAAGCCTCTCTATGATAAACTTGTCCACAAGCAGCACATTCGGCCCAGCAGGAAGAGCTATAATTACTCTGGCGGCAGTTCATCGACAGAGCAGATCAAGTCAGGCAATCGGAAATGGTTGTCCCGCGGTTCTGCGTCCGAAGACAGCACCAACATGTCGGTTTCTGCCAACATGTCGGCTTCTGGTCTACGAGAGTCGCAGATCGCGGTTGAGCACAGTTATGGCTACTCATACACCAACCGTGCGCAGGAGCAGGTATAGAATTGAGTTATATGCTGGACTCTTGATTTCCGATTTCTTTCTCGAATCTACACATTTATATAATGGTTCCGCCACCAGGGGAAACTTATTCGTAACTTGGATTAGTCGTAGTAGTAATCATATCACTATCAAACAAAGAGAACCAGAAGAGACTCGAACCAAGCCAGCCATGCTCGAGCAATGTGGTCGAGTAATTAGTAAGGCATTCGCATCATAGCCGGTTGAGTTGCATTACACTTTGCGGAGGTCCCGAGTCCTCGGTAAGCTGTCAGGTTGTGCTACACGATACTACCAGGAATCTTCCCTCGGTGGTAGACCGGCTGCTCAATGTTACCCTCCCACGGGACGCGCGTGGCGAGCAATGCTACCTAACCCCTGTCGCCCCAAACGGTCCACTACCTCAGATCATTGTACATACGATAAATGCACGATAAACAAGAATCCACCCTTGGCAATGCAGCCACGGTGGTTGGCCCGAAACGGTTAGCCGGACCGCCGTCAGCTGACATACATACTACGGTACAAAGCCTCTCTGATCCTCTGGCACCGCCGACGGCAGTACGTTTATTGTCATTCGCCTGATCCCAGCGAGCCATCACTCGTAAGACCAGTACCAACTGAAATGACTTTCCTCGTCGCCGCCGCGGCTGGTGTGCTCTCCCACGTCCTCTACTTCATACGCGGCGAGCATCACACTCAAGCTCCACTGATTGGCCGACTGGTGCTTGCTTTCCCAGTGCTGTTCGTGGTCGCGAGCTATCTATTTGGTGACGCAAACTATGCTGCTTCTCTGTTCAGGGCGTGCGCTCTCGAATTCGTCTATGGTGCTTCGCTATTGTTGAGTGTCGGGGTGTACCGAGTTTTCCTCCACCGCACGCGAAGGTTCCCCGGTCCAATTCTTGCCGGTGCAACGAAATGGTATCATTTCTTCCATGCTACAAACTCGCACCAGCACCTGTTCTTGGAAGACCTTCACCAGAAGTATGGCGACTTTGTCCGTACCGGTAAACAAGTGCCTTCCATCCTTGCCGCGACTTTCGATTGCCGCTAACTTTGGGACACTCCAAGGACCCAACGAGATAACAATTTTCACACCCGACGCAATCCCGTCAATTCATGGGCCTGAGTCGACTTGTTCCAAGGCCGCCTGGTACGACAACATCCTGCCTGTCTACTCGATCGTGACGTTGCGGTCGAAACCGGCACACGACGCTCGTCGTCGTGCATGGGACCAAGGCTATTCCATCAAGGCTCTTCAGAAGCACGAGCCTACCATCCTCAAATATGCCAAGTTACTGGAGTCTGCCCTGTCAGCTCGGCAGGGTCAGGATCTGAACATCACCGAATGGTTGGAGTTTTATGGTTTTGACGTCATGGGGGCTGTGCAATACAGCCAGTCCTTCCACATGCTCGAAAGCGGTGAAAGCCATTGGGTGCTCGACGTAGTGAAGGGTGGAACTGTCGTCATGGGCAACATGACCTCACTGCCTTGGCTCATACACCTTGTGCAGTCTCTCCCTTTTGTCGCTCGGGGTGTTGCCAAGTATGAGGGGTGGGCCGCCGAGTCTATCAGGCACCGGATGAAGAACAAACCGAAGAGGCCCGATACCTTGGGATGGTTGCTCAAAGATGCACAGGAGACGACGAGCATTGAGGATGATTGGAACGGTCTGATCGGAGACACCATGGCAATGGTCACAGGCGGTACGGAGCCCGTCATCGTTGCGATTGTGTACCTGTTTTATTACCTTGCTCAGTCTCCGGAGCGCGTTGCCAAGCTCCGAGCCGAGATCAGAACGTTGACTTCCTACTCTGACAATATACGGCTGCAGGCTTTACCATACCTTAACGCGCTGATCTATGAGACATTTCGTCTCCAGCCGGGAATTCCTTCTGGTGGACTAAGGACGACACCACAAGAGGGGCTGGTCATCAACGGCACGGTGATCCCGGGTAACACGACGGTCCTCACACCGCACTTTAGCCTGCATAGGCGCGAAGACTGTTTTGAGAAGCCTAATGATTTCATTCCCGAGCGGTGGACAACCGAGCCTCAGATGATCAAGGATAAACGCGCGTTTATGCCGTGGGGAACAGGTTAGTGTCTCTCGTCGTTGCCCTGCGCTCTCTTGCTCTTCCTCTCGCTCTCGCTCCTGCTCTCTGTCATCACTCCTCTAACGCTTCGCGGGACAGGTCCTTATGCTTGCATTGGCAAGAACCTCGGTCTATTGGAGATCCGAATTGTCACAGTGCTCTTGCTGGATAACTTTGATATCTCGCTTGCGCCAGGTGAAGACGGCAAACGTTTGCACGAGGAAACACTCGACTGCTTTGCGGCACTTCCCGGACCGCTTCACATGGTATTCACCAAGAGAATGCCTGATGCCTTGATTGTTGAGGAAAGCCGTGATGTATTTGACGAGAAGGATGCGGAGCCATAGTTATATTATATCGATTCATCTGGTGTTTGGATTGAGCTGGTGACATTACGTTGATTTGAGTTGAGTTGATTGAGTTTCTGTCTTTATGGGAACGAACTCTTTGTTCTCCGGTCTTGGAGTAAGGTCCTAGCCATGCCCTACGTCTAGCGAGGCTCGGACTTTCTGTTGAGATGCAGGACGATTTCGCTTGTGTAAGTTGCAGATACGACAAGTGAGTCGCCCTGGCCCTACCTATATCGACCGAACCAAAAGATTACATACACTGAATTCTGTAAGTACTGATGTTCGAACAGCTAAACAGACTCATCACGACAGAGCTATTAGTCAAACGGCATTATACAGCATGGTCCGACGAAACTGCGTTCGACTGCAACGATTTCTGTGATATTTTGATGTGACGGTCGTGGTTTTCAGTAGTGACAGCAGCTGTAGCTGCCACAAACCAGCCACGTCACGTGCGTGGCTAGTGCCACTATAAACCCGTCGGTCGGAGCTTACAGAACGCAACCTCCTCGCCTTGATATTTTCACCAATATAATCCATATCAGAGGCCAGCAACCAGCCCGTGACAATATTTTATGTGTGCGGTGCGGATTTGGAACGAGTCAATAGAATCGTACCATCTTGAAAACTTTGCGTTAGAGTGAATCAATATCTCGCACTATATATAGATGTATGCAGAGTAAGAGCCAGAGTAGCAACATATGGACTTGGAGTATGACCAATCATCCGACCAAGATTTAGCCCGCATACCTCTATGAGATAGTTGTCCACTGCAACTGATCGGTAAAGAGCCTATTCAAATGACAGAATGTTTGTCAATGGGTCAGAGCGCGGAAAAATAATACGAGAGGACTAACTGAGAAGAACGTACGAGAAACGGGATGGAGATACACTCTGGGGCGGAAGATGATTACACAAAAACAAGCAAATAAGGAAACCAGCAAGGCAAAGCAACATGATCGACTGTATAATACCGCAGGACAATCGCAGGACAATCGCAGCAGCAATGAGGGGTATTGCAGATAGCAGAGACACAACCGCGACAGCGACAAAAGTCGCAGCAGTATAAGGCATCACAACAAAATGGACAGCAAAATGGACAGCAGCAGGTGAGATGCCGCCTCAAGTATCACGCAAATCGGAAAGGTGAAACCGTCAAGCAGAAGTGGAGACTACATGACTGACTACATGGTTAACAACACGGGATGGTCCTGCTCTTTGTATATGCGACCTTACAAAGCAACTTAGACTGACCGACGGCTGTCTGGTAGGAATAATTAATAGATAATTGCGACGATATAGCTTATTAATGTAATTTGGACTAACTGACGATCGCGGTAGATAAGAATGCTTTGATATGGGCTACGTTATTTCGCCATGACACAGTGCTGCCTCGTAATCCTTGGCCTTCATCATACAAATAAATGCCTTGATAACCTTAAAACGCGCTCAATACAGGGCTTTATTATTCACCACAACTTGCACGATAACCCCCCTCTCAATATGGAGTCATCATTAATACAGAATTACTTTACTAAAATCGAGACACACGATGAGCATTCTGATCTAACACCAACCCGCACCGAAGTGGAGGCAACGCAGGCTTGCCTATAGGGACAGCTTTCAACAGGTGATGCAGCCCGGTCCCTCGTTGCAAGGACAGCTCAGTCCTTGGAGCTGTTCCCCATGAAGGTCCGGAGATCGGGGCTGTGGACTTTCCTCAATAACATCGCCATCTATCTGCCGTCAACACAGCCATTAATAGTCGACCTACTCAAGGTGATAAGAACATTGTATCCCATCGCAACAAGTCCAGTCCAGGGTTTCGCCAGTGTATTCCTAGTAACATGTGGTCGAAATTGGGCGGATGGCCGAACACGTCGGCTGATTGGATACATAGTAAGTTGAGACGCCATTATCTGTCTTTGTACTATGCTGACGCGAAGGTTCAGATTATCAGGCCAGCTATCTCTGGCCTGAAGCCGATGATGACAAAGTCCAAGGCGCTTAGTGGTTCAATGTTGTGGCCTTTAGCGCCCGTCTGGTGGCTACTCGAGACCCGGTAATCAGAGATCTGTTCTTCGTCCGGCGATGCTGTATAAGCGTTGTTAGAGCTCTGGATACTGATCAACCTCCAGAGCCTGATATGCTCGCAGCCGCCCAGCTGTCCATTCTAAGCCCCCGAGAGTTGTTCGAAAGCCACGAGGCCGAGGACTCGGTAGAGGGACTCGATGCGGGTGAGGTCAAAGGCCACATTCTATGGACTGGAGAGCTACTTGAACTGTCCTTGGACCGTTGGAACTACTGGAAAGAGAGATGGCAACAGATAAGGGACGGGGTTGATGTTAGTGATGAGGTGAAGGGGGTAGCTGTTATGGCATTGGCTGCTATGAATTAGATTTGAGATGTGTATAATAGACCACAGTCAAAAGGCAAGTTGTACAGGCATTTTACTTTTATTTGACTTTTCACCACCCGTACATTGCTATATTCTGACAAAGTAGCTGATGCGCTATAGTGGGGGGCGTACGGCCTTGTACCCAGTAAAGAGCACCTGCTGTCACAGAATAAGCTCTGCTGACCCGTGGGTTCAATCAAGTTGCTTCTGTCCTTCTATCTGCTTGAAGCGCTGAGAGCGCTGATAACGCTGTTCTGACCTCGGGACTAGTAGTCACGTGATAAGTGCTAGCTGGCAGCGAAGACTCTACATGAGTGACAATATGGGATGGTCCTGCTGTCACGGACCAGGGGAGACTCGAGAGGCTGGTCCTACAATATGGGGTACATTGATGAAAACCGTAAGCTGGAGAGCAGGAGTGAATATCTGAATAGGTGGGGTTGCGCTCGCCAAGCCACGCACGTGACGTGGCTGGTATCGTGGCTGAACAGCAGCAGCTGCATCAGACCCAGACAGTGACACCTGCTCTTGGTATGTGCAACCTCACGAAGCAACTCCCTTGTATGTTCGGATATTGTTTGCACTACGCCTCGAGTCGTAGCGCATATGCAAGTCGGCGTAGGATAGCATGGGACAAGACGCGCGTAAGAAAAGCGTGGAATCGCGACTCGGTGAGCAGTATTGA
Organism: Seiridium unicorne; assembly: GCA_039778275.1. Taxonomy (NCBI): domain Eukaryota; kingdom Fungi; phylum Ascomycota; class Sordariomycetes; order Amphisphaeriales; family Sporocadaceae; genus Seiridium; species Seiridium unicorne. The sequence continues at coordinate 20,336 of JARVKF010000067.1, forward strand.
TCAAGGTCGACGTCAGGCTCTTCGAATGTATTATAGAGAACGTCAGATTCAAAACTTGACCGTTGTCCGAGGTATGGACGTCGTCGGAAAACCTGTGCTGAAGAGTTGAAGCGGTGATTTGGCGGCCTTTGAATGCACGGGTGAAGGAGGAGGCCGAGAACTTTGCCAGCGCAAGCTTATAGAAACCGAGCGATGGAAGATGGGAGCTATAGTCGAGTAACGCGTTTGAGGAACTAGAACTAAAAACAAAAGGTTGCAAATGGAACATGTTCGAAGCACACCACGCAGTCCTTGGGAACGCCATGATCCGTCGGGATTATCGACCAGCCTGACCGCCAAGCCAAAGGCTCAAAATGAGGATGCTGCGGACTGCTTCAGGGGTTCAACTATGGGATTACAGTTCAGGGTTGCAGTTCAGGTCTGCAGTACAGGTCAGCAGTACAGGTCAGCATCATGCCTGGCTATCGGTGCTAACCGAACCGACTGGAATTGGAACTCTGCGGCAGACCATACTGCATTCGGCGCAGTGGTGGGACTAATGGAGCTTGCACTATCATTCAATGCAACCAAGATTGAACAATCCTCGCATGCAGTCATTGATCTCATAAGCCTTACAAAATCTGTAACTGGAAGACCTGATGCAGTGCGTCCCTTGCGAATGACATACTGGCCGAGGGGCATTAGGACAGCGACGGACCAAGTCGAGCATGGGATTTCGGATGTACTTGCTCCACGGACTTTGAGTGATGTCTTTACATCATTCGTATCTGCATCATTCGTGCCACGTGGGTTATATGAGACTTTGAATTACTGCATATGTCGCCGGACTATCCAGTATCATACTAAAGCATACTTGGGTGGACTCCCCACCGATTGAATGGTTCTCAAAGGAGCCAGCGACATACTCGGGCTAAAGAGCCCATTCCCAAAGAAAGCAATCACGTCTATAGTCTTGATTGTAATTGCTGTCGCAGCATCTGTTGCAGCATTTGTTGCAGCCTCTGTTGCAACCTCCGTTGCCAGCTTGGCCCAGCATGATCCGGCATGGCTCAGGGCAGCTATTATCACTTTGACGTCATGCGGTTAGGTGCTGGTTCCGAAGGCATTCGCACCTTCTCAACTTGGTGTGGTAGTGAGGACTTGACGCAATAGAATTTCAAATTGCTTCCGCGGCAAGGTCCCCCGGAAGAATTTCCTAGTCTTCTCCCACTTCTTCATCTCACAACTCTTACAACTCTCACCATCGCCACCATCGCCAGCACCATCGGCATCCCATCCGACATCTCATCAATCATCTCTGGTTAACTTGCCCAACTTGTCACATACCTGCTCTCTCCTCTTCTTCGCTTGATTGCACTGTCATTTCCAATGCTGCGGTCCTTTTATAGCACTCGGTCGATGCACGATCTTCTCAATCTTTGCCAAGTGATTTGGCCTGGCTGCAACGCTTGCCGACTCACGTAAGTTGGTTTCTCGTATCTCAGCTAGCACATTTCCTCTGTCAGCAATCACCTCGTTCTTCTCTATCTTGCATGATTGACGAGCACTCCAACCGTTCAACTTCCGGCTATCCAGCACCTTGGAGCGACGGATGACAGTTGGTGATGTTGAACCATCAATCCATATCAACCGAGAACAACAACAACAACAAAACCCAGCTGCCTTGCAGCACCTTCAATCGACAGCCGACAAACAACGGCTTCTTGATTGACTTTTCATCGCACTCAACTTCTCTTGTTTGGAAGTTGCTAACGCTGATGGCTCCAGCACTGCGCAGCACTCTCCCGCGACCAACCAGCCCCCAACAGTGCTGCCCGACCGTGACCTGCTCTGGCAACAACTCTTCATCGTTCCAAAAACACTTGACACTGCTCCGACAGTCCCACGTCGACGCACAGCCAACACTACAACACTGCAACATTTCGCTGGCAATATAAGACCAGCCAATTCTCAATTCCCTTTGGCTGATGACCAGCTTATGCCAACGGGGCACCGCCTTCTGTCATGGTATGTCTCTTCTGCAATGCATCGATGTCGATGTTGTGACACATGCTGACTTTCATCTTCCAGTCCCCAACGGACATTCACTCATCGATCCCGACTGATCGCCATCGAAGTCCGACTTGTCACCCCTGAGTAACACGGAGCGGGAATCCTTGTGCCCGCCAGCTTCTCCCCTTATGGAATTGTACAACTCCAAGACCTCAAGTCCAACACTGCCGCTGACGGTACGCACACCACGCATCACCACACATCGCTGTCGGTCTTGACTACCGGTGCTCGCGTCCGATCATGGATGTCGGACCTGGAGATCAATTGGCCGCCGCTGCCGCTGCTGTCGTCATCACATTTGCTCCGTCGCCAGTGTCATCACCAGTGTCATCGCACCTGTCATGTCTTGACCTGGCCTGCCTGGCCCAGCCTGTCGCCGGCTCCGTGCTCATCACCTGTATGCCAGCCCTCTCAGGTCTTCTGGCTCCTCAGTTGCCACAAGTCAGTGCTGTCTTTTCCATTCCGTCACATCGCGTCTCTGTTGGCCATCCACTAACTTGACATGCAGATCGCACACTGCTACTGGTCGACCGACTTTACCAACTGAACCGAACACTCTGTCAATTGATTGTTCCCCGAGCTTGACCCAGACATTTGTTACTGTCGGGTTCAGCCACTCTCCATATTGAGCCCATCATGCAGCCCCGTCCTGGCGTTCATCGATTTTCCAACACACTGCTGCTCGCCTCTGCGCAGTCACAGTCCAGCAGTCACATCTCGCGCAGGCGGGGGTTAGGGTTAAGGGCGATCCGGTCGCGCATCGCGGGGCGCGGACTTAGCGAAATTTCTGGTCGCAAAATTTCGACGCTCGCGACAACTTCTATAACGGTTTTTAACCACTTCCTACACAATAATACCTTATAACTTAATAAAATCCTTTTTGCATTCTATCCTTTTCCTAAAAAATTAATTTTTTATATTTTTTTAGCGTTATATTTCATTTTTAAAATATTTTTAATTATTATAATAATATATATACTCTTATATTAAAACTTTTCGTTAAGGTATTAACGTTTTAATTAATATCGTATTAAATCGTAACACCCTTTTTATATTTATAGCTTCCGCCGTAACCTCCCTTTTATATTTATAACTTCCATTATAATTCCCCCTTTATATCCGTAGCTTTTATCTAAAAAAAACCCAACTCGGCGTATTTTTACGTAAAATGACTTTATAAGCATTACGATATAAAAAGTCTTTCGTAATAAAAATGCAACGATAAATTAATCCACTTTTATAATAAATTATCGTATAAAATATCGCGCGTACGAAAATAAAGCTTATTATAAAAGTAGATTTATATTTAATATTAATAACCTTTTTATAAGCTTTATTAATAATAAAATTAATAACTTTTTTATATACATTTATTTTAAAACCTTTGTTAATAATAAAAAAAGCTATTTTTTTTTTCGCTTATTAATATTAATAGCGTTTTAACGACGGGGGTTTATTAATTAATATAACGCTTTATTTTCGTAATTTTACCGATAATTATATTAAATATCGTAAAGTTTATTAATTACTGTCTTTATATATATTTTAATCGGTATAAAAATTATAAATTTAAAATGGGGGAAATGTTAAAATTATAATAAATTAAATTTAAAGCTTATAACGGTTAATATTATTATACAAGTTAAATAATAAAAAATAAAACTAAAATCGCTAATAAAAATATTAATATTAAAATTCTCCCGATAAATCCATTTATATATATTAATATATAATATCCACTGAATTTAATTTAGAAAAATATCTTAATTAACTATTTAATAATATTATATAATCGCTTATTAACTATTTAAAATATCCGTTAAAAAAGCGTTTTTATAACGATATAATAAAATTAAATTAAAAAAGGTAATTATTTTATTAATAATAAAAAAAACTTACGTATTATTTATAAATATATATATATAACCCCGTATTAATTAATACGATAAATATAAATTAAAAAATTAATTATTTTATATTAATTAATATAAAATATTTATTTTAAACTCGCTTTTATAACGTTTATACGCTTATAAAATATATTATTATTAAATATAAAAAGGAAGCGAAAAAGCTAGGATAAATAACGTTAAACTCGCGTAAAAATATTATTATAAAAAATTATATCGTTAAACGGCGCGATTCGACTTATAAATAATATTTTATTAAAAAAAAATATATAAAATAAAAGCGTATTTTTTAATATTAAAGTACTCGGTCTGGACGTTAACGCGATATAACTAAAAAAAACGGGCCCTTTTATTATAATACCGGTTTTTAACCACCCTAATTTATTTAACCCTAATACTAATTTTTAATAACCTTTTAAATGTAATCCGCGTTTTATTATTAATATATTATTATATATAATATTAATACTAAATTTAACCGCTTTAATAAAATCTTATATCTAATTTAATATTAAAAATAATATTATAAACAAGCTAATTAACACGGTTAAAACGCTTAATATCTGTAATCTCTTTTTTAAAACTTTAAATAACTTTAATTAACCGTAAAAAAAAGGTAGATTTATATATTTATTAATATTAAACCCTTTATTAATAAAAGAAACACTTATTATAAAAACATTTATTATAAAAAGTAACGTTTAATTAAATTTTAACTTTTTAACGTTTAAAAGTTTTAATATAATTAACTTAAAAATTAAAAATATATAATTTATCGAAAATTTATTATTACGTAATAAAAACTATATATTACTTAAATATATTATATTTCTTAAATATATTTTAAAGTTATTAATCGTAAATACGGTAATTATATTACATTTAATATATTAGTTTTTTTATTTATATAATAAATTATTAAACGGTATAAAATATAAAATATTATATAAATTAACATCTTAATAAACATTAATATTATTAATAGTATAAACTTAAACGACGCTTTTATACGGTAAATAACGGATATTTTATAATAATTTAAATTATTATAATAAAACGAAAATTACCCGCTTTATAACACTTTTTAAACGGAAAACTTATTAAAAGCACGACTTTTATTTTAAAAAATATTATCGAATAATAAAAAACTATTACTTTTTATATAAATATCGAAAGGGTTAGCTTAGGGTTAGCTTAGGGTTAGCTTAGGGTTAGGGTTAGGGTTAGGGTTAGGGTTAGGGTTAGGGTTAGGGTTAGGGTTAGGGTTAG